>JAVIWB010000537.1:0-161250 GCA_031893035.1 Dermolepida albohirtum | reverse complement strand
GGTTTAACTACAATGTTTTTCGAATAAGAAACCGAACGCATTGACACGTTGGAGCTTGTTTGTGCACATTACAAAGCTACTAAGGCACTAGAGTGAATAAATATCATTAAATGAATACACAATTATGAGATTTTATAAGAAGTTCTATTGATAAAATGACGAAAAATCTATTGCTAATAATGTGTATGATTTCCACGAATGGCAATAAAGGTTTTACTTCTTGTCGGCATTGATTGAATCAGGACATCAAAAAATTCTTGTGGAATATTATTCCATTCCTCTATCAGAGCAATTTGAAGTTCCGGAATTGTACGCGGTGGCATATTACTTGCTGCAACACGTCTTTCTAAGGCATCCCAAGCATGTAGGATAGGGTTACCATCAGAAGAATTTGTTGTCCAGTTCATTCTATTGATTCCTAACTGTTCAATCCAGTTGTTCACAATGTTTGGTTGATGTGGACGAGCAAATTTCTATTAAAATGAATCTTTCCCCCATAGCGCCAGCGTACGGAAGAACAATGGTTCTCAAAATTTCATCCAGATGAGCAGTCAGGTTGCCATTCTGTACCGCATAAAGGTCTGTATGACCACCTGCGCTTATCTTAGCCCATACTATTACACGTCCACCTTCATATTGCGACCTTTCTCGAACAAATTGTGGCTAATTACGTGTTCCTAGTTCACCCGAAGTTAAGATACGCCTATCACCTGGATTTAAGACGAATCTGGATTAGTCACAAAACAATACTTGTGACCAGTCATCATGACTCCAATTTCTGTGCTGCTCAGCCCATATTTTTCGCGACCTGTAATGAAGAACAGTTAGTGGAACGCACACTAGGAGTCTTCGGGCGTACATGCCAACGATATGAAGACGATTTCTTATTGTTTAAGTTGATACTACTCTTCCCGTAGCAGCAACAAGCCCACTTCTAAGCTGTGTTGCGTTATAGGTGCGGTTCTACGTGCAAATATTGTTAGGTATCGATCTTCTCTTGGTATTGTAGATGCTGGGCGTCCTTGTCCTCGTCTTCTCTGAACATCTCCAGTTTCTAAAAACTGATTCCACAAACGCAAAATCCCACTTTAGCTAACTGCAAAAGCTTCAGCAACAGTTTGCTGTCTCCGCCCACCTTCCAATTGATCTATGGCTCAACAAGCCTGCGCATGAGTCAAATCGCGTTTCATTTCCATTATTACCCGTAATTACAGTTAAAAAATTAGCTATGATATAGAAAATGGTAAAATCTAACTGTAGTCGAGATCGCTCGTATACGCGCTTTTATACCCTCAAACAGTGGGCGGTTCGCACAGGCGCTGCACCGAAGCGCTGTACAAGTTGAAACCTCTCAATGCATTCTGTTTCTTATTTAAACGGGCTATAGTTGCAATATGAAAATATTTGCGTGACTTATATTATTCATTCTATTATTATTTTTTCAAATATCCTCTAGTTGTTTTGAGCAGTGTAGTTTAATTCGAACGCCGGTCCGAAATCTGATAGAACCTCGGGCTTGGATCTAACTGAGCATTCTTACAGGAAAGCATCCAATAATCCTTTTTTTCCAAGCTTCATCGTGTGTTACGTAGTCATTCTAATGACGGATTCTTATCGTAAATTTTTACCTTTGATAATTCTTGCATCATTTCTTTATATTTTAGAAAGTAATTTGTAGATTTAGGATAGTTTTTCTAATAAAGGGTTTTCCAATAAGGACCTGACAACTTTTTTTCAAAATAAAATGCAGACCATTTGAGATATTTCAAAAACTTTATTATCGGGTTGAAGTACAATCAAAACATTTATGAATGGAACTCGACTTCGTTTACATGGCCACCGCGGGCACGTTTGCAGCGGTCGATTCGTTGGACCCAATTTTCGATGACTCGGCCACACAATTCGGCCGAAGCGGCTGCTATTTCGCGTTCAATGTTGGCTCTGAGCTCTTCCAACGTTGTCGACTTGTTGGCATAGACCAGTGATTTGACGTAGCCCCAAAGAAAAAAGTCTAGAGGCGTTAAATCGCACGAACGAGGCGGCCAATCGACTGGTCCACTTCTTGAGATAACACGCTCATCAAACTTACTCTTCAATAAATCGATTGTAACGTGTACTGTGTGGCTTGTGGCACCGTCCTGCTGAAACCACATATTGTCCAAGTCCATATCTTCCAATTCGGGCCAAAAATAATCGGTAATCATGGCGCGATAACGATTACCATTCACAGTAACGTGACAATCATTATCGTCGACGAAAAAGATATGGCCCTATGACGCCGCCGGCATGCAAACCGCACCAAACAGTTATTTTTTGTGGATGAAGTGGTGTTTCATGAAGCACATGTGGATTTTCACCCGACCAATAACGCATATTTTGCTTATTGACGAAACCATTGAGCCAAAAATGAGCTTCGTCACTGAAAATGATTTTGTGATGAAATTGATCATCTTGGCGCATCTTTTCCAGAGCCCAATCGGAGAACGTACGCCGCTTCAAATGGTCCATCGGCTTCAATTCTTGAGTCAGCTTGATCTTGTATGGGTGTAAACCAAGATCCTTACGCAAAATTCGCCATAAAGTGGTCTAGGCGATGCCCAACTCTTGAGAACGCCGTGGAATTGACTGATTTGGATCATTTGCTACGGACGTTTCAACGGTAGCGATATTTTCGCCACTTCGACCAACCCGTTGTCTCACTGCACGGCAACATCACACAACGAATATGTAGACTCAAATTTTTGCACTAAACTTGTTACTGCCTATCTACTAGGGCGAGAATTACGACCGAAAATCGGAGTTAACGCTCTTAAAGTAGCAGTCACCGACTGCAGACGTTGTTCGTTCGTGTACTTTGCCATGATGAAAATGTTAAGTTTACTGAATAAATTGACAGTGACAGTTCGATGATTAGTGAAAGGGTGCGTTCACAAATTGAATTAAAAGTTGTCAAGTCCCTATTGGAAAACCCTTTATATATTGTTCCTCTAGTAAAATTTCTTTGTGAGTGACATGTTGAAGTAATTTACATTACTCATCTGTACCTTGGTCTAAAGTTATAAGAACATCTTCTCAGTACGACGTGCGTTGTTCTCCAAGGCAAGTATGGAAACTTACATCATGCTGCAGACATTTTATTAATCTTATCCATTTGGCGCTACACAAAAACGGCAGTGAACAATGTGTGTTATTTATAACACAAAACATAAGTGATAGAAATAACGCATGGTCGCCTGTTTGTTACTACACTCGCTTTGACCTCCTGTCCCGCGGAAAAAAATATCCCAACTCCATAATTTAAATTTAATAGATCGGAGATGACAAATGTGCAAATAGTGAGCCCTGGAATGATTTTGAACAACAGCTTCTTTCTGCCAAAATTACACCAATAGACGCCGAGCGATCTTTTTCTCTATACAAAAACATTTTCTCGTCGCGAAGGACGTCATTTACAGAAGCAACCGTAGAGACGTATGCAATGATGCAGATGTACAGTTACTTCCACAACACATTACCAGGGTTATGAAATTACATATTACCAGGTAAGCACTAATTGTGTAAGAATAAGTCTAGACACGGCACTGCTACGGACACTTTCGCCGCAGTTTATAATTTACACTTAAACACCAACCGTGAACCGTATTGTATTTGATGTGAATGATCTCATTCACTGCGCACCAATTGCCCATTCTACCGTACCGCCTATGGTATTGCCACTTTCGTCGCCGCTCTAGACATTATCAATTTTAATATTTATAATAACCGAATTCTTAGAAAAGAAATTGTCTTCCTGTATATACAACCATTCATCAACGTAAATTTACAAATACACGTGCATACTTGAGATGGGAAATGAAAAAAAATAAATGTGCTGGCACAAAGACCTCACCAATATTTATAAAAATTACGTCCATACAGAATATAGATGGTTAAAAATTATCAATTTTAATAATGCTTTATGTGATTGTAAATTTTGCAGTACTAAAGAGAACAAAATAAATAAAGAGTGTAAGAACTCACAAATATTTATATAAAAAAAATTATTATTCACAAATGTATTGCAGGTAAAGAAAAATAAATTACTTGGAAAAGGGAAAGGGGGAACTCTTCCCTCGAAACGTCGTTACTAAAAATTAAATGTTTTATTATACCAATGGTCGAAATACCTAATACAAAAGAATAAAATTTTAAGTTGGAACAAAACGACGAACATAATGAAAAAGAAAAGAATACGTTAATAACAAAATATAAGTACATATATGTATTTAATTCTGAGAATAAACTCTAGGTATGAATTAGTAATAACAACTTATTTAACTATCTAGAATTCAATAATAAAGACTAGCCATGTACAAATAAAACGAATGTATTTACATTATTGAGTAATGCTACGATCTTGAAATTAATAAGGGTCAAATACAGGTCACGCAAACTTAGCTACTAATTATGATAGTATTTATAACGCATATACTACATAAAGGACTTATTTACGCATCTACGCTTTTTTTCTTCATTTCCTCGTCAACCTCTTTCTCAAGACCAGTTCCTTCATATAAAGCTTGTTGTCGAAGAAGCCTTTGCAATCTCAGCATTTCAAACCGCGTTTTGGAATAATTATAACGACAATGGACCCAGTATCCTAATGTTACCACCGTGAAGGATCCCATTCCTACATGAGAGGCCATCATCGGCCTACTGGTCAACATGAAATAGAAAAGACCCACACCCAATCCACTTGATATTCCATATAAGAAGCTGTTTCGAAAGCATGGTATTTTAGTAATATCTTGACCGAAAATAATTATGGCCTGAAAATTTAATTTCATTAAAGTTAGTGAAAATCATCGCACATCGTAGCGACATCTAAACATTTTTGGGTTAAGTAAAGAAGAATACAATACTATGTTTACATTTATTTTTCTTGAACGGTTGAAAATCTAATAGCTTTTTTGTGAATAATTGCATTTTTACCTTATCGTTTTTATCCATTAAAAGTTTTTCGTTTTTTCTTTAAATTAAATTAGGAGCAAAGGAAAAGCAGATTTACCGTAACGCATAACCTCTAAACTTCGAAGCGCTAACTGGGGGCAATTATTACATTCAGGTTGGAGTAAATGAATATCTACATCATTCTAGTTTGTAAGTTGTGGCTAATACTCGTTAGATGACAGACAAATTTATGAACTTTCTGTTTACATTCTTCTTTTTTCAGGTGTTTTAGTCTTAAAAGTATTTTTTAAAATTTCATTAAATAGATAAAAAAATCTGTTGTTCCCGGTGCTTTGGAGTTTTGTTTACTTTTAAGTACGAAAAAAATAGATAAATTTATGAAAATATTTTAAAATTTTTTGTGTTCAAATGTATAAAGATTTGGAAAATTAGTGCCATTTGTTAATGTGTAAATTAACGCTATATCATTTATTTAACATTATTATTATTATTTTAAGAATATGAATTTCATTAAATAAACAGATTTCTGTTTCATATTATTTAAGTACACATTGGGAGTTGTTTAGATGTCGCCACAAACAATCGAAAGTTAAATGGCAAATATTTGGAGGGGAGCCAAATTTCAATTCAATTTTATCAACTTTCTTGATACTAATTCAACAACATCCAAGCCCGAGACATCTAGTTTTCAATTTATTAACATCGTAGTATTAGTCGAAAATTCGACGGCGTACGCTGCTGCATCGCAAGAAATTTCGACCCAGTTTTTGTTGTGATTGTGACATTTCATGACGTTCGTGTTGAATAAATGTTCCCGTTATGTTTTTTTATTATACGTATGCTTTCTTTGTGCAAATGATTAGGTAATTACTACATATTTATGAATTTTTTAATTAAAATAAATTTATTACCTGTTGGTACCGTGTTACACCATATCTGTGTACGTGAAATCACCGCTAAATAAAAGTTTTTCTGTTCGATTATTCTAATTTTATTCCATCTATCTTTCTAGTTCAAATTAATTCACAAGATGATGGAACACAGAGCCCTGGATCCGTATGAACAGCAATTACTCAAAGTATTTGATAGTTATGATTATGATAATAAGGGTAGCCTAGACAGAGATGGGCTAACCCAACTTTGTCAAAATTTACAATTGGAAGAACGAGGAAACGAATTAATAAAGTGTTTATTAAGTGATTCAAAACACAATAGAGCTACTTTTACGGAATTTAAAGATGCTCTACTAGCTTTACTAGGCAATATACAAAATTCTGAAAATGGTACTGAAATAGATGGTTCTCCAGAACGAGAAGTGTCTCCTAAGTTTGTCTATGGTTCTAAAAAATATGGTAGACGTTCAAGACCCAGAACTGATGAAATCTCCCCTATTAAAGAGCGTAGTGAAGTGAAATATACCAATAAGACAATTAATAATACTTCAGTGCAAAGATCTAACTCTCAAAGTGAAGTTATGTATTCCAAAAAACGTAAAACAAACAGTAATTTGAAAAGGTGTACCTCATTTCCTGGTTGTGAAGACACATTCGTGTCATCAAACAATTTCGGTAATCAAGAATTTATATGTAATGAAAGTATGTTGCGTGAGGCTTGGAGAAAGTTAGGTGTTGGTGAAGATGGTAATTTAAATCAGACAGAGTTAATTTTAGTTTGTGATGCTATTGGTTTGCGTGAACTAGCAGACAGTGTTATCAGACGACTTCCTAAATGTATTAGTGATATTGACTATCGGATTAGTTTCCATGAACTGTTAGAGGTCCTTCAACAAGATGAAACTTGGGCAGATATTTTAAATGTTACACCTAAAAATATCGAAGAAACTATAAATATTTCATGTGTATCTGATGATTCCATGTTCTTAAACTCTAAAAGTGTCCAGTACATTACTTTAGGACCTAAAGGTAATCAATTTTAATTTTTTATGTATAAGAAATAAGGATACATTTATTGAAGGATAAAAGTGCAGATATTGTCAGCTTATATTAATGTAATTATTTAATTAAGAATGAAAATCGTGCAACCTTGTTTAAGAAGCAATAAATTGCTAAATTCTCTTTTTTAGATACCAATTTTTTTATCGTTGATTTTTCTTGTGTGCTAATGTCTTCACAATTATTCTTTTTAAAGACATATATACAATTTTTTTGCTTATATTCATGTTATCTACAAAAAATTAATGTTAAATTATGAATATAATTAGTAATTTTTCTTGTCTTTAGCACAGTAATTGGTATTAAATAATATTTGTACTAAAAAAGTTAGTTATTTTAAGTATGCTATTTAATTTTAATGTTGGAATACTTAATCTTAAATATTAAAACAACTTTTTATTAGTAGTTAAAGTCATTTTTGTCTGTTTAGACACACTTCTGCTAATGAGCAAGATGATAGAAACAGTTAAAAGAATTTTGATGTGGAACTGATGTAGATGATGTTTTTAATCTTTTCTTAAAACATTATTTATCATTTAAAAAGATCTGAAAGTGTTTAAGGAAGTAATAATCTGTCAAGTGTTAGTTTAAATCGTTTTAATTTCAATTTGCCGTGCATTCATTGAACATAAAAGCAGTAATTATTTCTTGTTATGCTTTTATCATACATCAATACAAGAATTTTCTGTGGACGAAGTGGCTAAGCTGAGAGATGATACGGAATTTTAGGTAAAAGTTAAAAGATATTGATTATGTCGTTTTCGGACCTTTGGCCATGTTAGTATCAAGTATTTGCCAGTGTCCAAGTGTTAAAATGAACAAAAAATGTTTTTTTTTGTATTTGTCTATAAAACTGCAAACAATATTTCAAAATATTTATTATTTCTTTATAATAAAGCAAAAAATAAAAAATACAAAACTTATATTTACATACGAATATATTAGTAACAATAATAAATTACAGTTAAAATTCCAAGAAGGGTTCGTTTTCGTTAGAAAGCGTCATCTACTTATTCAATCAGGCTTTGATAAAACTGTTTATGATTTTGTTCTTTTGAGAAACCCATCATCGTTCTTAAATTCTTTTTCATATCTGCACCAATGTTTTTGCAGTTTAATGTAGAACGTATTATTTTATTAAAATTTTCCATTTTTCCTTTTTCCAATAATTACTTTAGTTGACTCCTCCACTTCATTGAATGTTTACCGAATGTAAACTGTAGTTGGTTTGGTTTTTGTAATTTCAATACAGGAAGCTTTGTCTATCTTTAGGGTGCATTTGGTAATATTTTAGTGGTAATTTTTCAATCAAGGAACATGGTTGAACATCGTAACCACAATAAAAGTTAATAGAATTTTGATCTGGAACTAATGTAGATTTTAGATTTAATCTTTTTTTAAGTAATTCTTTACCATTTAAAAAGTGTTTAAGGAAGTAATAATCTGTCAAGTGCTAGTTTAAATCGTTGTAATTTCAATTCGTGGTGCATTAGTTGAACATAAAAACAATAGTTATGGTTATGCTTTTATCATACATTAATAAGAGAATTTCCTGTCGACGATGTGGTTGAATTGGATAATATGTCTTGGAGCTTCAAAATTTTTCTAATCATCAAAATATATCCTTAAGATGGTCATATGTCTATTTTTCATTATATGCCTTTCTGATCAGTTTAGAAAAGGTTCAGAAGACACATCAATTCATTTTATTCATTCCATTGAACAGTGGCGGTTTCTGGGCGAATTTTCTAACTCATGGAATTTTAGGTAAAAGCTAAAAGATGTCGATTTTATACATTATAAATATAATAATTGGTATTAAATAATGTTTGTACTAAAAAAAAATAGTTATTTCAATCTCATTGAAGAAGCAATAAATTGGTAATATGGATTTATTTAATTTTTTGGTAATTGCTTTTCTTGTTAATTATTATCTTCTTCTCAAATATACTACTGTGGGCAAAAAATAGTAAGACTTTGTTCATAATTTTTAAATTCTTAATTTATTTTTCCAAATCTATTTCGCCCCCCTCAAAGTAATCCTCCCTGGCCCCAATACACTTGTGCCAACGTTTCTTCCAATTCTCGAAACAGTTAAAGTTAATTTCAGGAATAGCCTTCAATGCGCGTAGCGATTCACGTTTAATGTCTTCAATTGACTCAAAACGGTTTTCCCGGAGCGGTCGTTTGAGTTTGCTGAATAGCCAGAAGTCACACGGAGCTAAATCAGGCGAATACGGTGGTTGCGGCACGATATTGGTTGAAAATTTGGCGAAAAACTCACGAAGAATTAATGCAGTATGCGACGGTACATTATCGTGGTGCAAAAACCAAGAGTTGTCGGCCCATAATTCTGACCTCTTTTTACGAATAGCATTGCACAAATGACGCATAACACTCAAATAGTATTCTTTGTTGACAGTTTGGCCGGTCGGAAGGAATTCGGAGTGCACCACACGTCGATAATCGAAGAAAACTGTCAACATAACCTTGATTTTTGACTTGCTTTGACGTGGTTTTTTGGGCTTCGGCTCACCTTTGATACGATATTCGGCCGAGTCATAAGCGTAGATCCAAGTCTCATCTCCAGTTATGATGCCTTTCATTTTGTCTTGATAGTCGGAAAGCAGTGTTTCACAGACGTCAACGCGACGCTGTTTTTCGAAAAAATTGAGTGATTTTGGAACAAATCGTGCTTTCACTTTTCTTAGGCCCAAACGATCTTTCAAAATGGTTTTCACTAATTCTTCCGATATTCCAACGATGCCAGTAAGGTCTCTGACTGTTAATCGTCGATTCTCAAGCACCAATTTCTTGATTCTATTGACGTGTTGATCATCAGTTGATGTTGATGGCCGTCCTGGACGTGGTTCATCATCAAAGCGTTCTCGACCCTCTTTGAATAATTTGTACCATTGAAAAACACTTGCTCGCGACAAACAATTATCACCGAAGGCCTTTTGCAACATTCTGGACGTTTCGGCACCAGAAATTTGATTCCGTACACAAAATCTAATGGAACTTCTTTGTTGAATAATTTCACTCATTGTAAAAATCGCCGAATACACTTTTTGTACTTCAGAAAGACAAGCGTATACTAAACACTAATGATTATTTTGATGCAACATTTGGCACAGATGTCACTGACAGTCATACCAACCTAGAAAAAAATATTTCGACGAATGGGTTTTCGCGCGAAATTTAAATTAAAAAGTCTTACTATTTTTTGCTCACAATAGTAATTATTCTTGTTAAAGACACATATACCAATTTTTTGTTGTTGTGTTCATGTTCTGTACAAAAAATTATGAAATAAAAAAGTAGAAATTATGGGTATATTATGAATATAGTACTTATATATTGTATTATAAAAATAGTAATAGGTATTAAATAATGTTTGTACTGAAAAAAATAGTTATTTCAAGCATGTTACTTAATTGGAATGCTTTACCTTAAATTTTAAAACAACATTTTATTAGTAGGCAAAGTAATTTTTGTGTCTTTAAACATGCTTCTGCTAACCAGCAAGACTTACAGATACCGTTAAAAGAATCTTGGTATGAAACTGGTGCAGATGACGCCTTTAATCTCTTAAAAAAATTTTTTCCATTTGAAAAGTTCTCCAAGTGTTTAAAGAAGTAATCTGGTGCTAGTTTAAATCGTAATTTCACTTCGTGGTGCTTTTGTTGAACATAAAAACAGCAGTTATTTCTGGTTCCGCTTTTATCATACATTAATAGAAGAATTTTCTGTGGACTGGAAAATATATCTTGAAGCCTTCAAATTTTTCTATTCATCAAAATGTTTTCTTACGATTGTCATATATCTATTTTTCACGACATGCTTTTCTAATCGGTTTAGAAAAGGTTCAGAACACACATCAGTTCCTTTGAATAGTGACGGTTTCTGGGCGAATTTACCGTGAGGTCATATGGAATTTTAGGTAAAAGCTTAAAAGATAATGATTATGTCATTTTTAGGATCATTAAAAATGTTGGCACCAATTACACAGGCCAACCAATAAATAGTTTTTAAGGCAATTTTAATGGAACCTGTGGTTGTTAACTTGATCACTGAAGGTTGATATGTAACCTCTTTCCACATTAATTTTCGTATTCTGCATACGTATTTCGACAACTAAGTTGTCATTATCAGCGGATAATTAAAACAATGTCGCACCTGGAAAACTACGGTAAAAATACCCGTACGAAAACAAATTCCGCACGCTATCCGTACCGCTGAAAGCCAAATATCGTACACTGTGTACACTGTTTTTTACACATTTTAATTCTACGTTCTTCAGTTTCTTCTGAAAAGGGATCACCCGGTTTAAATCAATTGATTTCAATCAAATGTGTTATTTTAATGGATGGTTTAAATTAAACGAAGCATCTTACGATATGTTTCCTGTCCCTTTTTATTCTATATTATGTAGGCAAGTTTTAAAGATCTATTGCAAAAACGACCACCCTGGGCTCATAGCCATCGATAAGAAACCGGTCGCCAAACTTGTTAGAACAAGAAAATGCTACGAACTTTTTCTTTTTCGTATAAAAATTTGATAATGTAGACCACATGTGCAATTTTTCAGTGTATAATGTATATATATTTGCAAATCAAAAATTTAATCGCAATAAAAAAATTAAAGTCAAAATCGTATTTGTTTTCAAATAATTGAAGTAAAATTGAAAAAAAAATTTTTTGAAGTACTGTAAAGATTTGTCTCTGAAATTTTTCACTTCTTTTGGCTAGTTAATAAAATACAGTAATTTTTATTATAACTAACGCTTTAAGTTTTCATCACTAAAGATTGATGTATAACCCCTTTCAACATTAATTTTCGTGTTCTGTATACGTATTTCGATAACTAAGTTGTCATCATCAGCAGATAATCAAACAGTGTCGCTCCTGGATAACTGCGGCAAAAATACCCGTACGAAAAACAAATTCCGCACACGATCTGTTCTGTCGAGAGCCAAAACGCACACTGTATATTCGTTTCACATAATTTTTAAAAAATATTGTATTTTCGTCTTAAATTAAGATAAAAGACAACAGAAAAGGAAGGGAAAGGAAAGACAAATACTTACATGCAGTTTATTGCACTCTCCCTTGTCTGTCATTCAAGAGACCGAAGAGACATGAGTTATGGTTTGACCCCGGGTTAATTTTAATTACCTGTTGATGACGACAACTTAGTTGTCGAAATACGTATACAAAACACGAAAATTAATGTGGAAAGGGGTTATATATCAACCTTAAGTGATTCAGTTAATCAACCACAGGCTCTATCAAAATTAACTTAAATATATGATACTGGTTTTGATGGATATTATCTGATTGTAATCTTGCTGGATATTTCTTCTATTGTGAACTTTTATCCGTTAGATAAATTATGGGGTGTCTTCCAGACTGAGCAGGTAGAGTAATTAGAAAATCCCTGAATGCAAATGATTTGAATATGGAGAAAGCATCGATAAAAGTAATTAAATGATGGTTTAAATGTAAATGGTAATCTATAATATAATAAACCTTTAAAAATAATTAAACTAAATGGCAAATAGAATATTCACAAGAGCGGCTTGTAAATGTATGCCGCTTTCTATCTGCAATGCAAACAAGTATTGTTACAATGAATCAATTAAAGGGTTTAAGTAATTTGGAAATTCCAGTGTTTTTAATTGTATTTTGTATTGAATATAAAAGTAAAAGAAAGGTTACAATTCCATATCCTATTCCACTCATTAATTTACAATCTATATTTAATGACTTACGTCACAAACTACACAAGTAACGGGAAAAATAAGAGATCTAAATATGTGTTAAAAAGAGAAAACAAAACACAAAAATTACGAATATTATTGTTCTCACACTGACCAATTATCTAAATATAAAAAAATCAAAACAATTATGATTTTTTTGATTTAAAAAAATTGTTTTTATCCAATGCTGCATAGTGCAAATGGTCGGCTGTTTTTTTCCGAAAAACCGGTCATGTTCCAACTGTGCCTTTAGAGAGTTGTAGAGCGGTCAATTCCGAATGCTACACAACTATTTGTTTGCCAAAAGTTTTTGAAGAAATAAGGAAAACAAACCGAAAACGACAGATCATTCTCCACCATGACAATGCGAGCTTTCACAGGTCGGTTCAAATAATTGAATACTTGACCAGGCAAAACATTAAATTGATGAGCCATCCGCCGTACAGCCCTGGTCCACAGGGTGCTAACCCTGTGGATTATTTTTGTTCCCACACGTTAAGAATAAACTTTGTGGTCAACGGTTTTCTACGCCAGAAGAGGCAGTTCAGGCTTTCAAAACTGATATTTTGGAGATACCGCCTTCACAGTGGCAGCAATCCTTTTCGAATTGATTTAAACGAATGCAAAAGTGCATTGATTTTCAAGGAGAATATTTTGAAAAACAATAAAACTATTTTCGATAATAAAAAATTGTTTTTTGTTTGCTATTCCCGAAATATAAACGGCTACACCATAGTAAAATGTATAAAATATAGCACATAGTTCTGTCCTGCTATTTTTATTTAATTTCGAAATAAATTGTAGCGTAATTTAAGAGAAGTATTACCTTATCATAATGTATATTACATTTCGTAAAATTAATGATGCATAATTCCAGGCAATCAAAGGAAATTATTGCCTCTTCAATTAGGCTGCAAATATATTTACTCGATCTGTATTCATGTTACATAAAGAGAACATACACATAACTTTAATTGGAAAGTAATTTAATATATCTATTATGCGGTTGAACTTCTTTAAAGAGAAATATTCTTCAATTATATAGCAATAAAAAAATGTATAGAGATCTCGATCGCATTAAGATTACGCAATGCCATTTGTGTAAGTAATGTTATACAGTACGCGGCTAAATGATGGAATAAATTTATTAAAATTGATTCAATTGTCTTTCGAAAACAAAAGGAAGTCACCGAAAGTAATTACAATAATTCTTAGCATTGATTTATTTTCGTGACACTGTTAACTTTGAAAATGTTTTGCATTATTCTGATTACGTTTAAATGACTTTTATATTTTCAAGATCTAAATGGGAATGTAGAAGTTTGCTGTGTTCCAAGAATTTTCTAGCGAAATACACTTAAAGGTCAAAGTAAATTTATTTGGTCACTGGTTAAAGCGATGTAATGAAATAGAGGTAGTCACGAATATAAAACTAGAAGTTGGAGAAATGAAGTATAGATTTTTTTCTAAAAAAGGTTTCTGTTTTCATTTTAATGCGTTTGTTTTACGTTCCTAGCCCTTCTTTGATGAAAAATTTTACTACGTATTTCTTAATTGGTGATTCAAACTAATGCATAAAGAAGAAAGTAATAATATTACTGTAGTGAATTCTTCTAATTATAAGTATAGTAACTGTGTTTATAATTATGGGCTTTTACGATGCTACGAGGTGTGGTAATTAAATAACGAGACTAGTGTGAGAAATGTTATTTATTGCAAAATAAACTAATATTTAACTTTTATTCCCTTCAATATACTCTCCTCCTCTATTTAGACACTGCTGTATACGTGTCTTCCATTGTTCAAAACATTGCTGTAGTTCGTCAGTTGTCAGTCTCTTCAACAACTTTGTCGTTTTTGTTTTGACATATACAACAGACTGAGAATGAGTTTTCTTTAATGCACTTTTCACTTTTGCGAACCTTTAGAAGTCACATGGTGCGAGATCTGGTGAATACGGAGGATGAACAAGCACAGCTTGTCCACTAAAAATTGCTTTCTTCCAGCAGCAATGCTCAGATGTCGGTTTTTCGCACAATTTCATTAATTTTTTGAACGTTCCTTGTAGTTCTTGCCGTCACAGGTCGACTAGTACGTTCATCACCTTCGATCTCTTTTCGATCTTCAGAAAACCGTTTGCGCCATTCAAAAACTCGCTCACGTGACATAACTTTATCACCAAACACCTCCTTTGACATTTGTAAGCATTCTTTTGGCGATTTTTTAAATTTAACAAGGAATTTTAGGTTAATTCGCTGTTCGATTTTTATGTCAACCATTACTACGACACTACTAAGTAACAGTGTCCTTTACAGTTAAAGCTAGAAAGTAAACTAGCAGATAGAGAGATGAAACTACAGGTTGTTGCTTGGAAAGCATCAAGGTCTATGACATTCCTCTTACAGCCTCGTCCGATGCTGCTGCGCGATGGAAAGAGCACAGTCTCGTTATGTAATTGCCATACCCCACAAACTGAAAAATTCTAATTTTAACTGCTTTTTACATCGTATGTGTAATGCAGAAATCTGTATTTAGTGATGTTATCTATGACGAAGACGGTTTTTTCTTCTAAATTATTTGTATTTAACTCTCGTCTCACTTGGAATAAATTCTTTACTAACCCATTCTTTAAAGATTTCTCTCGTCACCCACGCACTTTTTTGGCCTCGGTAATAAACCGAAAGCTGGATATTTTCGAGAAACCTTGGATTTCGAGATTTGCCAACAACCAACATTTTTAATTTATGAGTTCTACTTGTATTGCTGCAAAGTATGCATGTTGTACATCGATATTTATTCATCTTACGTTCTCGAGCTCCTTTTTCTCCAGTATACACCAAATTTTTTTCTAGTTAAGCACCTCCAATACAACGCTGATTCGTGTGCATTATAAATTTGTTCGCTGCTTAGGCTCATAGTCTTTATTCGGTGTAACTTATTTCTAAATGGTTTCAAAGTAGATTCATCAAAAGATAGTTTTCCTCTTGTTATTTTTAAAAAACGAATTCCATACCGGTGCTTGAATCCTTGGAACGAACCACAGCTAACTTCAAATGTATTGTTCTCGTTGTGTAATTGATTCAAAAAAATATTTTCCTTTTTTTTTAAAATTATTTATTGCTTCTGAATTTGCAGCATGTCTTTGCTTTTGTTGTAAAAACATATAAATACCACTTCTTTTAATCTAATAAATTCAGCTTTACATATAGTTTGTATTATTTTATTTTTCACACAAAATTCCTAATAAAGTATCAAGCAGCAATCAAATTGGTAAATTTTTAAAACAGAAAATTTTCAAAAAAAATTCTGTACTCCGCCTGAACTCGAACCTACGATCTCATTCTCCCCGGAAATGTGCCATCATCAGTAGACCACGGAGACAGAGATTTCAAGTTTTTCTAATGTGCTATAAATTTCATTATGGAAACAGTTATTAAATGAAAACTCACTGTAGATTATTAATTGCATATAATTATGCGCTTTTGCGATGTTAAACTGAATAATTCCATTTTTAACCGTTTTATACATCGTATATGTAATGCACAATTTTTTTCAAAAATGTTTGTGCTCCGCGCGATATAAAATGCGGTTAAAATTTGAATTTTTAAGTTCAAATGATAAAACCGGGTCGGCACGAGTCACTAAGGGAGAGGAAGGAGATGCAATAGAAACTTTACCTGCTTGGTCTCATCGATAAGACATGTCTAATAGATTAGAATAATCCGGTGCAAATGCAGTTGGGTATATTCATGGTCATAAAATGCTTAATTACCTCTTTTATTCGTAATAATTCGTTATTTGAGTTGCAAATGTGTTTAAGGTAAATATATATTAATATTACTATTGATAATTTAATATATATTTACTTACCATTCTCGGAAGTTTAGCCAAGGGAGAAAGTTTTACAATACCTGCATTTAATAAGCTTTATTGCATTTAACGATTGTAATTTATCATCGCTGATTGCAATAAAAGTTACTAAATGAAGGTGTTGTAAAACTTTCCCCTTGACTAAACTTCCTAAAATGATAATGTATAATCTTCCTATGTAATTGGTTCTCTTATTACATTGTTTTTATTTCTGTTCATAGGGGAAAATTTACTTATTTTCAGCGATATTTTCTTATATATTTATCTCAAAAAGTATACATCACTTTGATGTTAATAATTATATATGTAAATATATAATTAAGTCCTTTACGATGGGAAATTAATGAAAAAAAAATTGCAATAAAACTTAGTAAATAAAGGTGCGGTAAAACTTTCCCCTTGACTAAACTTCCTAGAATGATAGTGTATAATCTTCCTATGTAATTGGTTCTCTTATTGCATTGTCTTTATTTCTTTTCATAGGGGAAAATTTACTTATATTCAGCGATATTATCTTATATATTTATCTCAAAAAGTATACATCACTTTGATGTTAATAATTGTATATAAATATATAATTAAGTTCTCTACGATGGAAAATTAATGAAAATTACTATTTTCTACACTGCCATCGTTAATTAAAATCACAGAAACTAATTAAAAATTTCTGCGTTGTAGAAGCAAACGGCAGATAAAGATTTGAGTCCTTCATTAAAATTTAATTATATATTTATATATAATTATTAACATCAAAATAACCTTACTATCTTCTTTTAGGCTTCCGGGCTGGTACCATCGCTGGTATAACTGTCGACGTTTCGTACCCACTCGTATGGGACATCTTCTGTCGCACTGAAAATCAGTTTCAGTGCGACAGACAGTAGTAGTAGTTGAGCCCTGAAGATGTCTCATACGAGTGGGTACGAAACGTCGGCAGTTATACCGGTGACGCGGTTCCAGCCCGGAAGCCTAGAAGAAGATAGTATGGACCACGACCGCGGAAGTCTACGTATCAGATCAAAATAACCTGATTGCGGGTTTTAAAAATATTAGATCCGTCCCCATAATACGATTTATGGCGTGTTAAAAGGCTGGAAGCTATACTGCTTGGTAGCCCAATTAGTAAGACAGCCGTCTGGCAAATAGCAGATGGAGGTTCGAGTCTTTCTCCAGCGCAAAAATTATTATTTAATTTCTGTGAATTTAATTAACGATGGCATAGTAGAAAATAATAATTTTCATATACATCACACTAATTAAAATTTTATTCAAATTACATATCAAATGCTTGTATTTTTGTTCTTTTGCCTCAATTAGTGTCTTCGACAATACAAATTACAATAGAATGGACATTTTTGTATTTATTCAACGTATCTGTACTACTAGTAGGAGTAAATATGACACCTGAAGATTAGAATTAATCTACTGACTCTGATACGATTCAATTCGATTTTCAAAGTTCCACATGTTTCAACACGTACACTATCGTCCATATTAGTTCGGGCACTAAAATACACTAAAAAAAAAAAATGATTTATGTCAAAAGTTAAAATTTTTATTGCATTATTGTTTATAGATGTTTATAAAGTATAATAATGAAAATTAAAGTAATTCTAACGTTAAATAAAAAAGATATCTCAAACATTCCGCTCATCGAAGAAACCCCCGTTTGCGCGTAGAACAGCCGATACAATTCGAGGCATCCGTTTCACGAGTTTTCAAAGGACTCTATTCAGTATACTATTCCATTCTTCTCTCAATAGTTACACAAGTGACTTGTTGAGGTAGGTCACACTTTTCGGGCTCTCCTGTTTAATTAATCCCATAACAATTCTATGGGATTTAGGTTGGAGCTTTGAAGTGGCCATGTCATTATTTGTAAGATACTATTGTTTTGTTCTCTATTTAAGAAATTCTTACATGTTACTGCTGAGTGTTTGGGGCCGTTGTCCTGCATAAACACAAAATTTTCGCCGATTAAACGTAGCCCCGATGGTATTGGATTTTCTCGCAATATTTCTAAATAACACTCCTTTCGCAAAATACCCTCGATTCACTTCAAGTCCCCTGTGACGGCGTAGCAAATACAAGCACATTCAACAAGCTTCCTTGTTCATCGGTTGGCTCTATACAATCCCACAGCATTCTTTGAACACTCGTTCTTCTTACAAAAAAACGGCTTGAGTGCCTAAACATTTCAAACTGCGATTCATCAGTCCATAACACCCTTTTTCAGTCATCCAGTGTTCAATCTCTGTGTGTTTCTGCCTATTGTTGTCGTTTTTGTCTGTTTCCCCATCGAAGTAAGGGTTTTCTTACAGTAATGCGGCCGTGAAGATTTGCAGCTCTTAATCTTTTCACCGTAGCAACGGATATTTTTCTTGCACTGTCGCGATTCATTTTTGCGGCTGTTAGTCTCCTATTTCGTTTACTCAGCAATTTTATACGCTCATCATCGGCGTGAGATGTTATTGGTTTATGACCTGAACGTGCCGGACCTCTTAAACTACCCGTGAGTTGATGTCGCCGAATGATATCACTAACAGTCGATTTATTAACATGCGTTTTTTCGGAAATTTGACGCACTGAAAAACATTCTTGATGAAAAGCAGGATGTTTTTCTAAACTTGTTGGTTTTCGTATCGGCATTTTAAGAAGTTCACATAAAAAATACAGTCTTATCGGTGATGCGAACGCTAGCAAGTTTATTTGGAAATTAATTCATATTTCGATACACAAGACTCTTTGGGGTGAGGGCAGGTAAGTTTAGCAAGTTTTTTGCTTGCAATATTATCTCAAAAATAATCGTATTTATGGCGGTACGAATTATTCCAAGAATTACCGCAGTGAGTCATGAAATATAATAGTTATTTGTAGGTGCTCTAATAGATATATTTGCCTGCAGTTGGTCATAAATCTCGTAAAGTACCTAATGTAAATATATTATTTATATTTAAACGCAATTATATTATTGTTTGGAAAAGTATATTAAATTTCACTAGCTGTCCGAACTAATACGGACGGTAATGTACATATTTCATATAACGGATCTTGACATATCGCACTGGAACAGATGACAAGCCTACAAATAATACATTGTGTTACTTTATTGTTATTTAAACCTAGAGTTACTTAATTTTTAATTGTAAGTAGCGTTAATAGTTTAACTTTCTTGACAATATTTTATTCTGTTGCAGGTAACGGGTATATAAATATCGATACAGTAGTGGAAATGTGGGAAGCTGTAGGAATAACA
This sequence comes from Dermolepida albohirtum, assembly GCA_031893035.1. NCBI lineage: Eukaryota > Metazoa > Arthropoda > Insecta > Coleoptera > Scarabaeidae > Dermolepida > Dermolepida albohirtum. The sequence goes on along the minus strand of JAVIWB010000537.1, from coordinate 141,460 downwards.
TCACCAAAACTTTTACTTAATGACCTGGGATTTACTTCCAATGACATCGACATCATCGAATTAGCTTCAGTGTTAGAGAAGGAAATCAAAGGAATCAACGAAACCAGATCTGACTTCACGAATCCGCACGTAGCCCTGTTGCAAGCTGTCCTGGCCCTCTACCAATCCGAAATTCGCTATCTGAAGAGCGTTCTAGAACAAATGCAAGCCGAAAGAGAAAAACTGAAAGGCGATATAAGCGAAGCAAATAACAGAGCTACACTGTTAGCGCAAGAAGTCGATGATAACCATGCGAAAATGGAAAAAAGCACGCGTAAACAAGTGAGACTGCTGGAACAGCGTCACGCCGATATACTTAAAGAAATAACGGAGCAGTGCTCTATTGAGAAAGATCAGATGTCAGTATTAAATAGAAATTTAGAAGAACGTATCGTGAATTTGGAAACGGAAGAGTCCAAATTGAGGAACGACCTGAATCTCGCTCAGAAATATCTCTGTTCGGTCGAGAAGGAGAACCAGAGCTTATCCAGTCAAGTCGTCGAACTGCAACAGGTCAGGGAGCTTCTAAACGAACAAGTGAAATTGTTGGAGAGTGAAAAGCAGAAATGTCACGAATCAGAACAAATACAAATCGAAAATTTGCTGGCGAAATTGTCCGCACTCCAATTGGAGAATTCGAAACTCAGGGACAGGAATGACGAGATGCAATCCGAGATCGAAACGTTATCGTCGGAAGTTGCCGCCATGCGTATGAGACTCTCGAACGCATCCGGTTTTAATTTCGAGAATTCCTCGATGGATGAGAATATTTCCGTTATTTGTGAAGGTGTCGGTCACGGTTCGAAGCGACGAAGTGACGATTCCCCTTCCAAAGATTTGAATGTTCTTGGATTAGGTAAGTGTTTTTTATTTATTTCTTCGTAAATTTGAGCACGAGATTGAGCCTATACAGTTGTTAGTTTGTAGATACAAATATTGTGAGACTTTCATTTCATTTTTCGAGAGTTTAACAAAAATTACAAATTGTAAAAATATATTAGGTGCGCAACTAAGTTTCCGCTGTTTTTTTTTTGATGAAAATGCAACTTTATTGTGAAAAAATGTTTACAAATGAATCATTCAAAATATTGCCCATCGCTAGCGACAACTTTTTCCCATCTTTCTGGCAGAGCTCGAATACCGTCACGGTAGAAGTGTTCGTCTTTTGAGGCTATCCACGAATCAAGCCATTTTGAGATGTCTTCATATGAGCGGAACTGCTGATTAGCCAGACCATGTGCCATCGAATGGAACAAGTAATAATCGGACGACGCTATATCTGGGGCATATGGCGGTTGGGGTAGGACCTCCCATTTGAGCGTTTTTAAGTAGGTTTTAACGGGTTTGGCAACGTGAGACCGAGTGTTGTCATGCTGTAGAATCACTTTTTCGTGCCTCTGCTCATATTGTGGCCGCCTTTCGCGCAGTGCTCGGCTCAATCGCATCAATTGAGTTCGATACCGTTCCCCAGTGATGGTTTCGTTCGGTTTCAACAGCTCATAATAAGTAACACCGCCCTGATCCCACCAAATACACAGCAAAACCTTCGCAGCGTGAATATTTGGCCGAACCGACGACGTAGAAGCATGACCGGGCACTCCCCATGATTCTGTTCTCTTGGGGTTGCAGAAATGAATCAATTTTTCATCACCCGTAACGATGCGATGAAGAAAACCCTTCCTTTTTTGCCGCTGGAGCAGTTGTTCACAGGCGAAAAAACGACGCTCAACGTCTCTTAGGTTCAAATCATAGGGAAGCCAAGTTCCTTGTTTTTCATCCCTAACGCATGCAATCGCTGGGAAATGGCTTGGCGGGTAACTCTTAATGCTGAAGCAAGCTTTTTTGCGTTTGGCACGGATCCTCATCGAGCAATGCCTCCAATTCAGCGTCTTCGTAGGTTTTTGATCTTCCTTCACGTGAACGGTCGTCAACATCGAAATTACCGTCTTTGAAGCGACGGAACCAATCACGGCACGTTGTTTTACTTAGAGCAACATCTCCGTAAACTTTTTGGAGTTCTCGATGCGCTTCAGCCGCCGTTTTCTTCGAATGAAAGAAGAAAAGCAACACTTCCCGTAAATGACGATTATTTGGCACAAAATCAGACATTTTCACACAACCGAAAGTATATGACGAAAAGCAAAATCACTAATGTGTCAAAGCGGTTTGTTTACCATATGTCTAAGCTTGGTTCATGACGTTTTGGTTATGTCACAATCGACCAGCACTTACTACTGGAGCCATCTCTTGAAAAACAGCGAGAACTTAGTTGCGCACCTAATAGATTTTTTCAGTTTTAATCATTTGTTTTGAAGACCATTCTAAATACGCGAAATTTAATAAGGAACATTTTCGAACAGCAGTTTTCTACAAATTTAATCGAGTATTAAATCTACAAGAAATCTTCGATGAATTGGGAAAGAATATTAATTCGATTATGACGAATGATAGATAGGTTTTCCAAACGTGTTCTTTCAAATAATTCGCACAAATACACTTGGCGCAATATGTAAAAGATCCGAAGAAATTTCTCCATGAGATTTTTGCTTCAAATGCATATGTTTACCGCTTACAAATAAATCTCGCCCGCAGAAATCTTTCTCGGTTTTAAATTAATTTTTTTCCAAAATCCGGCTTGGGGAGATGCCACCAATTCCTAATTCCAGATAACGACGTTGAGAATGCACGAATATCCACATTTTGTAGCATCATTAACAACCACAAATTCTTAATTTTGTTGAAATTATGAATAGAGTTAACGCGAGGACTCGTATTGTAATTCCAGTACATCACTGGTCTTTTGCCTTCTTTACATGTTTCTTTACAGTTAAGTAATCAAGTTAAATTTTTTTTTTAATTTCCGTTATTATGTCACAACACGCGTACATAATAATTATCGGTCTAGATAACATGTTAAGCCTACTGCCCCATACGCTATTTGGAACATTATTTGTATTATAAATGTATGGATATTAAAAGTATGGGTGCTGTTTGTTATTGGAGTTGCGTATATTTTCATTATCACTAAGAATTCACTCCTAATGCATACTAATGATGCATATTATGTATATATGCCGCAACTTAAGGAGTGAGTTCAACAATAAGTGCTGAATTGTTGTGTTGATACTCTTGCTAACTTGCACGTGTTTACTTTTACATGCAATGAATTAAACCTGAGAATTAGAACTAATAACTAATTGTAGTGTTTTTTATTTTGAGTTAGGACGTTCTCTCTTTTATGTACTGATCGATGTTAACAAGAAAACTATATATACTCCGTGAAGATCCGTCTACACAGTCTGTCGCAGAGAAAACGGAACTTTTTTAAAATAGTTATTCTTAGTAACGCCATCTATTAAAAAAAATATGCGTCGGTAAAATGGATCTCTCACCGATGTTATGCCAAAATATCATAACATTTGCATCATTAGAAGCAGAGAAATTGCGCATAAAGTAACAGTGTGTATTTGGCATTGGTCGAAAAATGGATTCTCTAAACAAAGAGCAAAGCAAGTCGTATTTTAAACTCGGCAAATCGTTTGCTGAAACGTTTAATTTGATGAAATAAGTGTATGGTGATGCATGTTTATAACGTACGTGTGGTAGAAACAATTTAAAGACAGTCGGACGGACATAAATGACGACGAACATCCCGGTGCAAAAAAATTTGTGGTTACGGAAAGTAACAGCGAACTCGTGCGTAAATTTATCAGAAATGAGCCGAAATCCTCATTGCGATACGTGGGAATGGATTTAAAAATTTTCAAAGATTCGATTCCTCGCATTTTGACACGGTATTTGGGACTGTGAAAGATTTGTGCAAGGTTTGTACCACACAAGCACAAGCTAACTGAATTCAACATTGTACAAACTTTAAAGACTCAAAAAAGCACGAAAACTTCAGGTATTCTGTTGTAACTGGCGATGAGATGTGGTGTTTTCGATATGATCCAGAGACCAAGCGTCAAAGCTCTGAATGGAAGCATCCAAGTGGAGAAAGTTTGGAGAAGTCAAAAGTGAAGACAATGTTGACTTGTTTTTATGATTCGAAAGGGAAAGTGCACAAATAGTTTCTACCAACTAGTCAATCAGTCAATGCTGTATATTATCTTGGTGTTACGAAGCATCTTTTGACGCGTATTGGTCGTGTGTGCACTCAATATCGTGAAAATACTAGCCCGCGTTTGTCGCACGATAATGCAACATCTCATCGCCCGAAGCTTATCAATGATTTTCTAACTACAAATAGCATTTTAACCATCAACCATTCACCGTATGCACCGGATTTGGCTCCCTGTGATTTCTATCCATTCTCCAAACTACATTTGCCGATGAAAGGACAGCGTTAGACCGACATCGAAGCCATTAAAAAGGCGTCGACGGCAATCCTGAAGGACATCTCTAAAGATGAAATTAAAAATTCATTCGACATGTTAATTGATCGTGCAAAACGTTGTATTGAAGCCGAAGGCGACTACTTTGAATAAAATAAATGAATTTTATCAAAATAGTAAGCTTTTGTTTTTATTTTGAAAAAGTTCCGTTTTCTTTGAGACTGTGGTATACCGAATTTCTTATTTTCTATCTTGTATGGATAACTATAGTATTCAAAATATAGGAACGTTTAAATTAACAAAGTTGCTCGGAAATTCGAGGTGTATTTGATAGCATTTTAAGATTTATTAGATTAGTTATGGGTGGACTATTGACGCCAAACTGAACGGTTCGACGATATTAATGTCTGATACGAACTTATTTCTTAATAATAATAATAACAATAATAATAATAATGTATATATTTGCCCAACAGATCTTTACAATCCTATTACAGGACAACTTTTAAATCTAATTACTTTTGCTTTGACTTACAGTGAACACACAATTTTCTAAATACATTAAATACTAATTTACATTAAATACTAATTTCTTGCGAGTTTTACCGTGGATTCAGATGCATGCGACACTGTGATTAATTATTTGCTGATGTTCACAACTTAGTTGTCGAAATGTGTATGCAGAACACGAACATTGTTGTGGAAAAGGGATTTATTTACATTCAATTCAATCAACCAAAGTCTGTATTGAAATTTACCCGTGTCTTCTACATTAAGAAAGCTACCCATTTGTGGGAATAGAAAATGGGCAGCTTGTGTATGGTATTTATTGTAAAATAAGCCTTGCAAATCGCGGTGAAAAAATCTGTACGACTAACACAAAAATGTATCGCTCGCTACACAGTTAATTGGACCTGATTACTTTTTCCTTCATTTACATTGCTTTTTTGTAAAAAAAAAATATTGAAGAATCCAGTCAGAGTAGTTTTCAGCAACTACTTCATTAATTATTACATATTCCTATGGTCAATCTACGAATCGCTAGAGAATATAATGTAGAGCATATTTAATATATTCCGTAAACTAATAATTAAAGCCATAGATTTGAAATTCCAATAAAATTATAGTACAACGTAAAAAAAAAACGTTCCGTAATTATCAAGTATGCAATTATTTTTTTCCATTTGTTTAATCGTATCATTTTATAATATAATAATGTAATACATTCTTGAGTAATGCCTAATTAAGAAGATATATCTAATAGCATTTTATAATTGTAACGTAACCGATGTTATACCGTGCGAAATGTAAACTAGGCGAATTAGCATTATTATCATTATTTTGCTTAATTATACCGGTATCATTAGAGGCTTTATAGAATAAAAGAAGTACTGTTAATCAGAAATAGCGTACTTTTAATGTATTGGGTTCATCCTAGAAGAACTAGTCGAAATCACGTTAGAATCACACGCCTTGGAACGCACGAACTATCGGATAAAATGTATACATACACTATCGCTCATTAGTATTTGGTCACTCTTGTTTCATTATAGTTTCCGTATAAAAGTTATAATTATAAAGATGTTAATAATTACGAGGGATGCTTCCAAAGTTCTGGGAATTACATATAATTTTGTTAATTTTCGTCAATATTACAATGTCGTTTTTCAACATAATCTCCATTTAACTGAATACATTTATCCCAACGATAAACTAATTTTTTTAAGCCGTCCTCAAAGAAGTTTTTCGGTGTCTTGTCGATCCACCTATTTATAGCACGTTTTACGTCAGTTAAACTTTCAAATCGAATATCCCGTAAGGGTTTTTTCAAATCTGGGAACTGATGGTAATCACTGGGTGCAAGATCCGGGGAATAAGGTGGGTGCGGCAGCAATTCCCATGGTAAATCGTTCAAAACATCCTTCGTTTTTCTTGCGGTGTGTGGTCTTGCATTATCCTGTTGCAATAACGGACGCTTATGCAACTTTCCATGCCGTTTTTTGACTAGTGCCTGTCGCAGTGGTCCGGATAATAAATTTGAATAATATTCTGCATTAATTGTAGTACCTCTCTACAGATAATCCATGAAAATAATCCCTTCGCAATCCCAGAATACAGTAAGCATTACCTTTCCAACAGACGGAACTGCATGTGTCTTAAGTGGAGGCCCTTCTTCAGGTTTGCGCCATTCTTTGGATTGACTTTGCGTCTTAGGATTGAAATAAGGAATCCACGTTTTGTCAGTGGTTATTATTCGTTGCCAAAATTCATCACCGTAACGGCCTAACAGCTCTTGAAGTTCACGACAAGTATCGGACCTATTGAGTTTCTGTTCCGATCCCAACAGCCTTGGCCCCCAGCGCGCCGACACCTTGCTAACGCCCAAACAATCATGCAAGATGTTATGAATTTGTCGTGTACCTATCCCTAGATGTACACTAATTTGACGAATAGTCATTCGTCTGTCGTCTTTCGGTAGGTTTTCGACGGCAGTAATGTTTCTTTCATTTACTGACGTGCTTGGCCGCCCACTGCGTGGATCGTCTTCTAGTGATGTTCTAACCGGCTTTAAAACTATCGATCCACTGATAAACAGTACTTTTGGATTCTGCAGATTCACCAAATACTCCTTGAAGACGACTAATAATTTCTGACGTTTTCACATCTTCTTTCCACAAAAAGAAAATTATCGCTCTTTGAGATTTTGCCGCGTGTTCCATTGTTACAAAAACAGTGCTACCAAAACGCGTCTACATCAGTCGAATACCTGAATCAGACTGAACAATGTTGTACTAGATAGTTGCATAAACATGTCAAGACTTGTCTGACATCAATAACATTACGTATAATTTCTGCGTTATTTAATTATAGCACCAATTCCCAGAATATTAGAAACACCCTTCGTATATCTAAACATATAATTAAGTTCTTTTACGATAGGAATTAATGAAAATTATTATTTTCTGCTATTCTATCGTTAATTAAATTCACAGCAATCAATTAATGATGGGATAGCAGAAAATAATAATTTTCATTAATTCCCATCGTAAAAGAACTTAATTATATGTTTAGATATAATTATTAACATCACAATAACTTGACTGCGAGTTTTAAATAAATATTAGATCTGTTTCCATAATGAGATTTACGGGGTATTAAAGGATTCGAAGTTGTACTGCCTGGTGGCTTAATTGGTAGAGCAGCCGTCTAGGAAACGGCAGGTAGAGGTTCGAGTCCTTCTCTAGCGCAGAAATTTGTAATTGATTTCTGTGTATTTAATTAACGATGGAATAGCAGAAAATAATAATTTTCATTTTCTCGTAATTATAAAATTTATTTCAGTAGCAAGAAATAATTTCATAATGAAGATTAAAATCTACAAAAGCTCATTCAAAAACAATTATGCGATTACCCTATTATTCACAATGAATGATAATACCCTAATAAAACTCCAGGTAGTGTAATTGCACTTAAGGGATTAGATCTCTCAATTCTTGGAAAGTTTCGATTGTTATGATTTTATTTTAAGGTAGGGTGTTATTGTAAATTATTAAGGATTTATACTTGGGTATTTTGGCAAAATGGCAGTTAGTTGAGGTGTTCATAGTGATGATGTAGGTCGTGTAGAATCAACGCAACTCTTAAATATGTGTGATTAGTTTGTGTTCGCTGTTAAAGAAATTTACAGAGTCCATATCCGCTACTTACAGTGTCCGTTTACATTAAAGTTACATTTACTGAGACCAGTACGTTGTAGATATGCCATTGTTGTGTTCGGTGTTAAAAGGGGGTAAGAGATTTTTCTGTATTTTTGTTTACATTTGTTATTTAAATAATATATTCGAAGCTCATTACAATTATTCACACTTACAGCATATAGATTATGTTTATTACCTACAGAAAGTTAATATTTACTTTAAAGAGTAATATAGTTTTTTTAATATGTACAATAGTCGACAAATTTTTTTTTAAAATTTATACATACATTCGGCGATAAAATTGAGCAGACGTGATCCAGTAAAAAGTAATTATTAAATTATAAACTTTCTTTCAAAATATTTATGCACCTGGACGTATTAGTTGCTAATTGTACCAGTTATTATAACATTTATGAATCTGTCGCAAATAAAAAAAAGCTTTCTGATACTATCGGCCATAAGTGTTTTACCCAACATTTATATTTTCATATTATTAAAATATGCAAAATTCTAGCCTAACTAAAAGCAATATGTTAATAAGTTTTAACTAAAAAATATAAATAATATATCATATTCTTTGGTGTTTATGTACACTGTCGCTCATAAGTATTTGGACACCATTGTTTCATTACAGTTTCTATAGAAGAGTTGTAGAATAATTGCACTTAAGGGATTAGATCTCTCAATTCTTGAAAATTTTCGAGTGTAATGATTTTATTTTAAGGTAGGGTGTTATTGTAAACTATTACGTATTTATACTTGGGTATTTTGGCAAAACCGCAGTTAGTTTTTGTGAGGTGCTCATAGTGATAACATCGTGTATTTTGAAGAAGTTCAATCGGTTAGAAATGCCTAAACGGAAAGAATTAAGTGTAGAAACACTATCGTTTATAATCGTGTACCATAAAACTGGCAAAAGCACGAAATTGCCACAGAACTTAAATTAAATCAGTCCACCGTAGGTTATATCATCAAAAAACACCGTGGAAGTGTGTTGAGTAGAACTCGAAATGGCAGACCAAGGGCAACAAAATCAGCAGAAGATCTTGCAATGGTAGTAACAAGCAAGAGAAATAGACGAAAAACAGTCTCAGAAATTACAGCAGAAATGAATGCTGTTCGTTGAAAACCCATAAGTGTTTCCACAGTTAAACAGCGGTTAAAAGAAGCCGGTCTTCATAAACGAATTGCAATGCGGAAGCCGCTTCTATGCAAGCAAAACAAGCGAAAACGTTTGGGCACGCGATCACAAAAATTGGACCATAGAAGACTGGAATAAAGTATTGTGGATCGATGAATCCAAATTCGAGATTTTCGGTTCACGAAGACGTGTTTTCGTGAGGAGGTTCTGTGGGTGAGCGTGCCCGGGAAGAATGCATAGCCCCTACTGTTAAGTACGGTGGAGGTTCAGTCATGATAAGGGGTTGCTTTTCTGGATCAAATGTGTGCGATCTCGCAAAAATCGAAGGTATACTAAAAAAAGAACAGTATAAGCGCATGTTAGAGGAAAACGCAATCCCCTCTGGAATTAAAATTTCCGGTCAGAATTCTATCTTCCAACAAGATAATAATCCGAAACACGTTTCCAAACTATGCCGGGAATATTTGCAGAAATTGGAGAACGAGGGAACCATAATAGTTATGGCGTGGCCTCCCCAGAGTCCTGATTTAAACCCCATCGAATTGCTGTGGGAACAACTGGACCGAGAGGTGAGAAAATCGGCCCCCACATCTGCTATTAAAATATGGAAGAACCTGCAAGAGGCATGGGGTAAAATAAAACTTGAGACATTACGAAAATTAATCGAAAGGATGCCTCAATTGTGTGCTGCAGTGATTAAAAATAAAGGAGGGCATATAGATGAGTCTAAAATTTAGATAAATATATTATACAACAATTTATTTTAGATGTAAAAATATATATTTTTCATATATGTAAATAATAAAAAGATATTAGTATTTCAATTTTGATTTTCGTTACAATTCGCGGGTTAAATGCGAGTGATCAAATAATTATGAGCGATAGTGTACGTATGCAACTACAAAAGGACTTTAATTACGCTTACATTAATATTAAACTACAAGTATTTTATTTTCTGATTCCGCTACAGTCATTAGTTCATTATGTTGATATTTCGCTGTGGAATGTTTGCATTATTCTTCGGACATATAACAACTTTCACTCGAGATGTGCTTTTGCCGAGAACGATGCATAAAAGTTTATTATTATTGTAATTAAAGTTTATTTTTTTAATTTCTGCATGTATGTACACGTGAAAGTACACAACAAACAGCTAATGTTTACCGAGGCGTCACAACTGTCCTATAAAGCTAAGAATGAAATTCATCTCTGACAGAATATACAGGGTGTTTGTTAAACATACGGCGAAAATTTAAGGAATAGTTCTTTGGGTTATTTTAACAATAATTATATTATTGATCAAAAAAAGGTAAATAAAAAAATAAAAAAAAATAATGTTCGTATTCTATATACGCATTTCGATAATTAAGTTGTCATCATCAGTAGATAATTAATCACAGTGTCCCGATACATGTTGAACCACGTGAACACTACACGTGCGAATTTAATAAAACGTGCAGTGTGAGTTGTGTCTGAGGGTTCTGGGTTGTGAAGTTCTTAAAGCCTATTTACAAAAGATTCAAAATTTCGGCATTTTTGTTTTTTTTAATATCCCATAAAATTGACTGTAAATGACAAATCTGTCTTGTATCTTCAGTTAATCAAAAAAATAAACGAAATCCCTTTCCACAAAAATGTTCGTATTCTATATAAGCATTTCGACAATTAAGTTGTCATAATCAACAGATAATTAATAACAGTGTCGCACCTTGAATCACGACAAAACCCGCACATAAACAAATCGGTACCAGACATTGTGGAAAGAGTTTTTATTTTCATTTTTTGACTAGTTCAATCAGCCACAATCTCAATCACTGAAGGTTGATATGTAACCCCTTTCCACATTAATTTTCGTATTCTGTATACGTATTTCGACAACTAAGTTGTCATCAGCAGCAGATAATTAAACAGTGTCGCACCTGGAAAACTACGGCAAAATAACCGTACGAAAACAAATTCCACATACAAACCGTACCGTTAATAGCCAAAACACACACTCATCCACATCTAGTGTGATTTCGTATTTGTGGAATCGGTTTTTAGAAACTGGAAATGTTCAGAGAAGACGAGGAAAAGGACGCCCGGCATCTACAGTACCAAGAAATGATCGATACCTAACAATATTTGCACGTACAACCGCACTTATAATGAAACGCAGCTTACAAGTGGGCTTGCTGCTACGGGAACAGTAGTATCAACTCAAGCAATAAGAAATCGTCTTCATATCGTTGGTATGTATACCCGAAGACCTCTGGTGTGCGTTCTACTAACTGCTCTTTATAAAAGGCCTCGAAGAATATGGGCTGAGCAGCATAGAAATTGGAATCACGATGACTCGGCACAAATATTGTTTTGTAACGAATCCAGATTCGCCTTAAATCCAGAGAGTAGACGTATTTTAATTTCGGATGAACCTGTAATACGTAATCAGCCACAATTTATTCGAGAAAGGCCGCAGTACGAAAGTGGGAGTGTAAAGGTATGGGCTGGGATAAGCGCAGGATGTCATACAAACCTTTATGTGATACAGAATGGCAACCTGATTGCTCCAGATGTATCTGGATGAAATTTTAAGACCCATTGTTCTTCCGTGCGCTGGCGCTAGGAGGCAAAGATTCATTTTAATGGATGACAATGGTCGTCCACATCGAGCAAATATCGTAAACAATTAGGAATCAATAGAATGGACCGGACAGCAAATTCTCCTGATGGTAATCCTATCGAGTATGCTTGTGACGCCTTAGGAAGACGTGGTGCAGCAAGAAATATGTCACCGCGTACAATTCAGTGAATTTTTTTTATCATTATTATTATTCATTGAATTCATTTTATCAATAAAACTTTTTATAAAGTCTCATAATTGTGTATTCATTTAATATTTATTCACTCTAGTGCTTTGGTAGCTTTATAATGTTCACAAACAAGTTCAAACGTCTCAGTGCCTTCGGTTTCTTATTTAAAAACGTTGTTAAATGTAAAAATATTCGCAAGGTGCTACATTCTTTATTTATTTATTCTATAAACATTTTTCAAAATATCCCCTAATTCTATCTTCTTCTGGTCTTTCGGGCTGGCACCGCGTCACTGGTATAACTGCCGACGTTTCGTACCCACTCGTATGGGACATTTTTAGGACTCAAGTACTGCTACTGTCTGTCGCACTGAAACTTTCCAGCCCGGAAGCCCAGAAGAAGATAGTATAGACCACGACCGCGGAAGTCTACGTACCAGATTATCCCCTAATTGTTTTGAGCAGTGTATATTCGGGTATACTTTTCAATTGTCGTTGTCACTAAGCTAATGTATATAAATAAAAGTTTTAAAAATATACTTAACAAAATATGCCGCTAGAGAGCTTCAGTGGAAAAAAAACAGCTATTGTATGATGAATAATATTATTGCCTCCCTTTCTCGTCCAATACATAAATGTATTGACCGACAAAGCGAGAACTGTATCGAAATGATATGATAAACGCTATGAGGAATCGTTCATTAATAACACAAATCTGGCTGAGGATCGGTGAATTCCGTAAAACATATGAGAGTAGTTTGACAAGTAGTGAGAATGGAAAAGAAAAACAAATTTTTTAAATACAAAATAACATTTATACCAACATTTATTCCAACGGTGCTCCAATGCCCTTATGCCATCTCTAAAATGCGATTTCGGAAGGCTTGCAATATACTCATTTACGAAGACGATAAGCTCGTCGTTAGACGAAAATTTCTTTCCACCTAGTGCCGTTTTCAATTTTGGAAAAAGGTGGAAGTCGGAAGGGGCTAGATCCGGCGAATAAGGCGCATGCGGTACTAATTGGAAATGCAACTCGTGGATTTTGGACATCGCAAGTGTGCTGGTGTGAGAGGGAGCGTTATCTTGGTGAAACAGAATCTTTGTCTTTGCCATTCCTGGCCGTTTAGAACGAATCTCAACATTTAATTTTTGTAGAAGTTCTGTATAATATTGTCCGTTTATTGTGGCACCTTTCTGAAGGTAATCAATGAGCAAAATGCCCTTTCAATTCCAAAAAATTGATGCCATTACCTTGTTTGCCGATAAAGTGGTTTTCGCTTTCTTTGGACACTCATTGGAAATGCGCAAACGAGTGAACTTTTGATCAGTCGTGAGCAATCGCGGCACCCATCTTGCCGAAAGCTTGGAAAGGCCCAATTCTTTTTTTAAAATGTGGTGTACGCGCTCTGTTGAAATGTTTACCATGTCTGCTATCTATCTCACTTTGACTCGTCGATCTTGCGTAATAATATTATGGATTTTTATAATCATTTCCTTAGAAGTCACGATTTTGGATGCTCCAGAGCGCGCTTCATTAACACAGGTTGTTCTACCACGTTTAAATTCATTTACCCATCTACTTATTGTGGCGGATGATGGAGCAGATTCACCTAATGTTTCCCGTAACTCATTTTTTATCTCGATAGCTTTCATACCCTTAATTACGAAGTATTTGATCATCGCACGATACTCTGCTTCTTCAATTTTAACAAAACGACGTGTTGCTTCTTTTTCAATCAGCTGTCAAAAATAATCAACCGATTTATCTAAATATCGTAATGTAAACATATAAATAATCAACCTCAATTACAGTGCATTTGTTTTACCAATTAGAACGCCACCTATGTGTCATTCTCACTACTTGTCAAACTATCCTCGTATGTGGTAGATAGGGTGTTATTAATAATAGAATGATTTCTTTTAACAGCTATTGTATGGATTAAATCATGAGTGAATTTAAAAATTAACATGTTAAATTTTACAAACACATTATTGCCAACTAATCAAATCAAAATCATTAATTCCATACGTCCAGCATTAATTTTTCATGCTTAACGTTTCTAAATTCGTTAGTAACTCTTCCGACTATTTCCAGTTTATTATACAGAGTTTGTTGAACATATTTTTTTTTAATATTAAAAAAAAAGATAATTGCATTTCTTTTAGAAATGTTTATTCACCAAGAAAGTTTTTAGCCGCTTCAATGTTATTGACCACTTGCAATAATGAAGCAGACAAAAAGGAGTTTTCGCCGTCTTGTCATTACTAGTTAATTTGAAAAAATGGATACACCATTACCAAACTTGACACATAATTTATTATGATTTCAACATGTCGATGTCAGTTCCTTAAAAAAAAACTTCCAATCCTAAATAGTTTAGTAACTTTCTCACATTTTCAAACCGCGTTTCGTTTAGTTTTATTTTGTTTATTTATTCTATTCGACGCGGGCCTGACATGCTTGCCAATTATAAAAAAAAATCGTTCTTGCAAAATTATTGAGTGTAAGATTTACAAGGTTTAATGTGCATAAATTATGTTACAAAATATTATATTTATTATGTTAGGTCATGATTTTGTTTTTGTATGTAGCATTGCAAGCAGTTTTGTATTTCGATTTGTGTGCTCGTGTGTATAATATGATGTCATGTAATTGAAGAGAAAAGTACATAATTATTTGTTAGTGTTAAGGGAAAGTCAAGAATTCTGAATCTTCTATAACAAGAAAATATCGCTTTCCGATGGTTTTTTTTTTAAATTCCCAACTGTAGCGATTTCTTCTATAGTGATTGCTTTCTTTTCCACTGATTAAATTTTGATAGAAATGGTAAACTATTTTACTCTTTTATCGACTTATAATTATCTCAATTATTTGTTAATTATCAGCTGTAATTATTTATCTGAGTTTGCACTTAAGGCAAATATAAAAAAAATATTTAGTATAAAAAACAAATAAATTTCATTGTATGTTTTGGACGCGATATACCAAAATAATTGCAGTTAACACCAGACATATAAGATTACCTCGACACCAACAATTAATGGTTAACCTTTGGTACTTGGTAAATAGTTATCTATTTATTATTTTCGCTTTTCTCTTCAGTCATCAGAGGTACTTTATAATTTACATACTATGCACAAAGGGTTGGAGCCGGTTCTCCCTTTTGAGTCCATTATTTTAATTGTTCTTTTGTCTCGGGGTGTGAAGTGATGGACCCATGTTTCATCCATGGTTAGGAAACGGCGCAAAAATTCTGCTTTGTTACTGTGAAACTTCGCTAAACACTCAATTGAAACATCTTCACGACACTGTTTTTGCTCGAGTGTGAGCAAACGCGGCACCCATCTTGCACACAGCTTCCTCATGTCCAAATTTTCAGATAATATGCGATGT
The DNA here is from genome assembly GCA_031893035.1 of Dermolepida albohirtum. NCBI lineage: Eukaryota > Metazoa > Arthropoda > Insecta > Coleoptera > Scarabaeidae > Dermolepida > Dermolepida albohirtum. The sequence goes on along the minus strand of JAVIWB010000537.1, from coordinate 126,060 downwards.
ACCGTACTTTTTGAAATGCCCACTATGTCTGCTGGCTCGCGCACTTTTAGTCGACGATCATCGAGTACCGCTTTGTGGATTTTCTTCACCATTTCTTTCGTCAACTCATTTAGTCGACCACTGCGATGCTAGTCTTGGCAGCTCTTGCGGCCTCGTTTAAACTCTGCTACCCAATATTTTATTGTTGTAAACGAAGGAGCAGACTCACCCAGAATAGAATCCAGTTCAGCTTTTATATCGGTTGGGCTGAGGCCGTTCAAATAAAAGTATTGTATCACGTAACGATGGCCAATTTTCTCCATTTTTACAAATTCACTGAAAACGTTCACTATTGATGACTGCCAAACAAATACCAATCAACGTGTGGTGTCTTTAAACTTGAATCATATGCTTTATAGATTGTGTACGTTCTAATACAGTGATATTTTTCAAACAACTACCGCCATCTCTAGGTCAGGCCGGGTATTTATTTAATCGCCCTCGTATATGTCGACCCTGACGTCCAGAATAGACCAATTTCGTTATAATTAAATCCTTTATGTGAGAATACATGTAGACAATTGAAGTAAGGCTTATTTTTATTTGGAAGGAATATTTCAACATTCGGTTGATGCCGCTTATTGTTTAGAACTGTTTTGTTATTCTTACAAATAGATGCTTTTGTAACTGGTTTTACTTTATTTATAAAATGCTATTTCAATAGCTTTTTTTTGTTTTTGGGAATATTATGTGTATTTTATGGTATGGTGTATTTTAATTTTGTATCAAATTCCACGTTTTATAATATTTACTCAAATATTATATGTCAATTGAAGGTGCAAAGAAAAGTTATTACTTATTGACGGATGAGATTTACATGAAATATTTTGAACTGCATTTCTCTAAGCAATTTGTTAAAATATATGCGTGGAAATTGTTGAAGATTCTTACATGACATTTAACGATTTATTCGTTTCAAAGGTCAGTAAAATATGGCATTTTTATTTATCAATAATCTATAAATAAACAAAAATGTATGTATTATCTCGGGGAAAAAATGCAGGTAGAGATTTACGGGATTATATAAAGTGAGTAAAGTGCACGTTTATGGATCTTTAACCTTCAAATGGTTATAATCTTAAAAACGCAAAATATTTTTATTATGTGACGGCGTTGTAACTCGAAGTGTGAAATTAATCAATATAGAATAGCATTCCATAAGTGTAAATTTATATTTGAACAGTCTAGTGTTATTTTTATTTCCCAAAGTTTATTAGCTATGTTGAATTAATATACGTACTTAATTAGCTTAATTATAATTTTATAACAGTAATAATGTAGTACAGCGCCACCATATTAGAATCACCATATAAATATCATTTTTTATAATGAATTAAATATAATAATTTCTCAGGTGAACAATTACTTATTTACACTATAGGTAAAATTAGGAATGTTTTCCCATCACGTGATCACTGTGGTAGGAAATATGATGTCGACAATACGTAAATAACAAATGTAAAAGCTGCCTACATAGGTTACTTAAGTGTAAACTGATGAAATAAGTATGATAAATTAGCTGTTAGAACAGTAACAAATAACAGCGGTAAAATACAAGGAATGTAAAACAGTATCGAAATCGTAGAAAAGACACAAGTCAAAAGTCAAAACACTATTTTATCTGTATTATACCAGATCGGCTGAAAAGTCCCCGGTCTGACATATAGATGGCGATACTGTTATTAAATCCATTTGTTTTTTTAGATAGTACTAACCTTCAAACGAAACGTGTCAAAATTTGACAGCAATCCGACCATTAGTTACTGAGATATTGCGTTAAGAGTGAAGCTACTTTTGCTATTTAAAAAAATGGAAAAAAAAGAATTTCGTGTGCTGATAAAGTACTGCTTTTTGAAGGGAAAAAATAGCGTTGAAGCAAAAGCATGGCTTGATGAGGAGTTTCCGGACTCTGCGCCAGGAAAATCAACCATAATTGATTAGTATGCTAAGTTTAAACGTGGTGAAATGAGCACCGAAGACGGCGAACGCAGTGGACGACTAAAAGAGGCTGTCACCGACGAAAACATCAAAAAAGTTCACAAAATCATTTTAAATGACCGTAAAGTAAAGTTGATCGAGATAGCTGACATCCTAAAGATATCAAAGGAACGTGTTGGACACATCGTGCATGCGGAAGCTCTGTGCAAAATGGGTGCCGCGCGAGCTCACATTCGATCAAAAACAACAACGAGTTGATGATTCTGAGCTGTGTTTGAAACTGTTAAATCGTAATAAAACCGAGTTTTTGCGTCGATATGTGACAATGGATGAAACATGGATTCATCACTACACTCCAGAGTCCAATCGACAGTCAGCCGAGTGGACTGCACGCGATGAACCGGCTCCAAAGCGTGGAAAGACGCAACAGTCAGCTGGAAAAGTTATGGCGTCAGTTTTTTGGGATGCGCATGGAATAATTTTCATAGATTATCTTAAAAAGGGCCAGTCCATCAACAGCGACTATTATACAGCGTTATTGGACCGTTTGAAGAACGAAATCGCAAAAAAACGGCCCCATATGAAGAAGAAGAAAGTGCTGTTTCACCAAGACAATACACCGTGTCACAAATCAATGAAAACAATGGCCAAATTAAGTGAATTGGGTTTCGAATTACTTCCCCATACACCGTACTCTCCAGATGTGGCCCCCAGCGACTATTTCCTGTTTGCAGACCTCAAGAGAATGCTCGCCGGGAAGAAATTTAGCAGGGATGAGGAGGTGATAGCCGAAACTGAGGTCTATTTCGAGGCTAAAGACAATTCGTACTACAAAAATGGTATCGAAAAGTTGGAAGATCGCTATAATCGGTGTATCGCCCTCGAAGGCAACTATGTTGAATAATAAAATCGAATTTTGCCAAAAAACTGTGTTTTACTATGGTAGACCGGGGACTTTTCAGTTCGACTGTTACGTAACACTTGTGTGCATAATACACATGCTCTACATGCGTCTGTCTCTAGTTTTTCACGATTTCTTGACAAGACGTAGCGCGTAACTTTATTAGAAAAGTATTTGCGCCCTTTCTTTCTTCAACACATGCGACTACTGATGAATTAGACTAATGCCGATATATGTTCGTATTTTGCAGCGTTATTGATACACCGGCTAACTTTGATGGTTCCAATAATATATATATATATATTATGCGTATATGTCCACACTTCCTCCAAATATAGATTATTTCTTCAGGTATTCTCTATATTTTGTCTTAGTGTGTCTAATGTAGGATTTCGAGACGAATAAATAATTCGTTTCAGACTACTCCAGACGTTTTCAATTGAGTTTAGGTCTGGAGAAAAACCTGGCCACGTCAAGATCTTCAAATTCCTTTCGGAAAATAAAATTTTGATAGATTTTGCCTGTGCTATGGTGTCCCATCTTGCATAAATGTGTAGGCAACATCTCCAGAATCCAAATAACCAATATATGTAATCAAAACTGATTCCATCACTTTTTTATGTTTATATAGTTCCAGTAATGAAATAAACAGATCAAAACCTCTCCCCTGATATGCGGGACCAAATCATTACAGCTTTAGAATGATTTGATTTGACGGTTTTGACGGCGGCACTTCTATGAAAACATTCGAACGGTCTTCTAATGAAACGAGCCAGTTCTTTTAGCGTCTCTAACCGTGATTCATCTCTCAACGCGGCTTCTAAAAAATATATTTTCAGTTAAACTCCAGATTTATCAGTACTCTGGAGCACTTGGACACTGACCCTAATTTTCAGCAAAAAATTATCTTCAGCAATAATGTCCATTTCTGGATGAATGGGTACGTCGACAAACAAAATTGTCGAATTTGGGACGATACTGATCCACATGAGATCCAAGAGCGTCCAATGAATCCCGAAAAAGTCACTGTTTGGTGTGGATTTTGGGCGGGCGGTGTCATCGGTCCATATTTCTTTGAGAACGACGTTGACTATAGGTCGATGATCACCAACTTCATTTGGCCTGAATTGGATGATATGGACACCAACGATATGTGGTTTCAACAGGACGGCACTACGTGCCACACAGCTCATACCACATTGGATATTCTGCACGAGTGATTCGAGGACATGGTCATCTCACGTGGAGGTGATGTGAACTGGCCGCCGAGATCGTGCGAAAAGACTCCTTTTTCTTGTGGGGTTTTCTTTTCGAATAAGCCACAAATCACAGCGGCCTTCAAAGCCAACATAACCCATACATCGGTCAAATTCAGCTTGATTTATGCGCCAGTCATGGAAAATTGAACATTTCGGATGCGCGCCGCCGAACGAAGCCGCGACGGATATTTGCACGATGCTATATTCCATACATAATAGCTTCGATAGGCCTTTCAATCGAATAAAAAATGTCAATGATATCTCACACACACTTTGTTGTACTTAAACTTAAAGATAGGTAGCGCTTAATGAAAGATCCGTTAGTTCATCATTATAACCTAAAAATAAAATCTAGATTATCCAAATAAATAAAATTTTAATAACACATCATTTTATCTGTTAGTACTCTATGCATGAATACTGTCGTTTTGAAAAAAAAAATACGGATAAATAGAAATAAAATGCGTGAATAATAAAAGAATTCACAGCGAAATACGTATAAATAAACAAAGCGTAACAGGTAATCAAAACAAACAAGTCTTTGGCATTTGATAATATGAAAAAATCGTCACATGACCCGATCGATAGTTTTAGTACGGGCAGCTTATAGTTGCATCTGCTTTTAATAATGTATACCTCTTTGTTTATGTTCAAAATGAAGATCTGAGTCGGCGTTATGGGAAAACGCGTGGACTATATAATAATAATATAATAATATTTTTATTAATCACGTTCGCCATTTACGTAGATGTGAAACGTCAGAAAAAATGGTATATAAATAAAAATATTGCATAAGTTCAAAAAAAAATTAAAATACGATATGAGTATATTGATATGGCCCTTGGGATTTAGTGAAGGATTCAGTGTGCCCCTTATACTAAAAAATTTGAATACCAGTATAATAGGGGATTATTAACACTAAACGTACTGAGATTTAATATATACCTGCATCCAGTCAAATGACCAGTTTTTAGATAATGGATTGAAAACAAAAAACAAAAAACTACAAAATAGGTAAATTGATACACACCGCATTTTGTACAGATGCAGGGTGGTTCCAAACATATTTCTTACATTTAATACAGATTTTTATGGTTTTATTGTCTTTACAATACTTTATTTGACATGTTTCACGTTTATTAGAATCTGTCGTAAAATTATTCCATGTTATTTTTGTATTTGTTATTCTTAATCACCGAAGGTTTATATATAACCCCTTTCCACATTAACTTTTGTAATTCTGTATACGCATTTCGACAACTAAGTTGTCATCATCAGCAGATAATTAAGCAACCAAACGCACACTTGGTGTGCGTTTTGGCTTTCAACGGTACAGATCGTGTGCGGATTTTGTTTTCGTTCGGGTATTTTTGCCGTAGTTTTCCAGGCGCGACGCTGTTTAATTATCTGCTGATGATGACAACTTAGTTGTCGAAATACGTATACAGAACAAGAAAATTAATGTGGAAAGGGGTCTTATAGCAATCTTCAGTGATCAAGTTAATCAACCACAAGTTCCATCAAAATTACCTTTGTTATTCTTATTTGTTCCTCACGACAATCAGCGGCAAGTTCTATTGCTAACTGGAGTAAAAAATCTTGTCCTGATATATTTTCTCATGTCGTTTCCTTATACAATATCCAAGCATTTATGCCTGATAGATTAAGGATATTGAGCAATACTTGGATAGACCATCTGCGAGATTTCGATTTTATGCTATGTTTCCTCGCCAGTTTATGGATCATGTCCACGCCGAATTTATTTTGGTTGCAATAAGAAGTGGTCTCGCGTAAACTTTTATCATTTTTTTTTAACTTTGACAGATTTATGCTTGTAGCATGTTTCTTTAGCTTACTTTTATAAATTTTAAAAGTACAATTATCTGACTTGAAAATTTTCGTTGAAAATCGTTCATCTTTCTTCTTCTTCGCAATTATTAGGAATTTCCTTTTGTTTGAACGAATTGTTCCAACTAATGTAATCCTTTTTGCTAGGAGTTTTGCAGCTAGAGATACGCTTGTAAAAAAGTTGTCTGTAGCCACAGTTCTTCCGTAACCGTAAATGGTTCCATGAGTTTCGGTTCAACATATTCGCCTAATGATACTGACGGGTGCCTATCTTCATGTTTTCCCAAAAATGGAAGCGCATTTATGATGTACTTACTGTCAACGTCTGATGCTAACCAGGATTTAATGCCAAATTTATCAGACTTATTGGGTATATATTGCGTAAATCTGCATCTTACTTTCGTTCGTCTGCAGTAACTTTTGTCTCTGCTTTATAACAGTTTCAGCTTTTGGGTTTCAATGAATTTATTCCATACTTCAGATATCAAGGCGAATTTATCTGTTTTCAAGCGTTGCCTTCACAAACTTTTTTTTCATCAAAACTGATACATCTGACAACTGCTATAAAACACTTTCTGCTCATGGTTTCTGAGAAGAATTTAGGGCCCCAGAAAAAAGAAACTTTCAAAGTGTTTGTTTCAGTATACCTCGTGCATATAAAATTTCAACAAATGCATTTAATTTCGCTCGAGATGGACTCCAATCAGTTCCAAAAACTCAATTTGGTTCCTGTGTTGTGCATATTCTTATACCTTTCATAATGTGATGGTTAATATTCAACGAAAATACAGTCTTCATATTACACTTTATTGAAATATCATTTCGCTTTTTCGAATTCTTCACTTTCATACCATTTTTTCAGACGTGGAATCGAAAAATTACCATATCGATGGGAGGCACTTCTAAATAATGGAGGAAAATATATTCTTGACTGCTCCATGTATTTTGTTTGTAAAAAAATTAGTAAATTTTTAGCCCTATAAAAACGGAACAAGCTTGTTATATTCTTTTACAACCTAAAAAATTAGTTTGGAAAGTTAAAAATCGCTTTCCAACTTTTTAACAGAATTTTAATTTCATTTGTCAACATTTTTTTTTATTTTCTCAAACTCTTGTATATGCTCGTAACCTAATTCGAAATAAATAAGGTCATGTATTTTATTATCGATGTTCTTTTCCGTTTGACACATGAAAGAAACAAAATAGAAAGTAAGACATTCCACAGTAGCGCATTCAGCAAGTTTATATGCGATTTAACGTTGGTGAAGACTCCTCTTCCGCGGCGTAAATGTATAAACTATCACGTGTGATATTCGCATTGTAAACACGTGGTTGCCATATCGTAACGTTTCATTGGCCAACTGCCTTATTCAATTATGGTATGCACATCAATTCTAGTGTGTACTGTTGTCGTTAACGATTTCATTTTCAACTCCTACGTAAAAAAAAGAGATTAAAAGAACGTAGAAAAATAAAAAGAATGAATCTAGTGTTACGAGTTGACATCGTATAATCTCATAGCGATTAAATAGATAAACAGATGGAAGAAATAATTTGTATATGTTTACAGACGGCTGGAAGGCGACTTCTTACAACAGGTAATTCGAAAATATGTAGATATTCCTGTCATGAAGCTCCAGGTTGGGTCCTCTTTGTAACTTATACCTACTAACAAAAAAAAAACATCCTGTTATGATAGATATCGCCGCCTTAGTTATTGTACAGCCGCTCGTTTTGTATGCATTTCAATAGATAGGTAGATCGTCGCGTTTTATTTTAGAGGTGGGTTCTTGTATAGACAATAGTGTCGTTATGCGGTGAGGGGGACGAGCCTATGTGAAATTCAAATCAGCGGTTAGAAAGTTCGTTAATAATTGTGATCCTTTGAATCGATGATTATCTATGTAGAATGTTGATAGGTTTTGATTGGATGATTGCTTTCGAATTTTACTAGTTGAAAAATTAGCGTTTTCTCACATGTTTACCTTGAGCTTAATGTAAAGGTAGGCGCTAGAAAATTGTAAATATCTAAAAAAAATAACCTTTTGTATACATTTAATAAGTTCTTCGTTCTTAAAAATCCATGCGAATTAAACTTTAATAACCTTAATACATTTGTTTGCCTTGAAATAGTAGAGCATTTGATGTATTTAATCATTGTTCTTTTGTTAATTAATAATTTGGTCGCACGATACATACTTACATGCATAATATAGTATGGTATTATCTTCCAGATCCACACAAATCGTGTAGACTTTTTTTTACAGGGGCTTCACAGAAGTATTAATATTGGGTCTGGGAAAAAGTTCGTGGCGTTTTTCCCGATAGATGGCATTGGTTGCCGATAACTAAAGAACAACAAGTCACAGCGACACCACCGACGGCTCGTTTTTTAGATGACCTTCAGAACGTTAGTTTGAGCGTAGAAACATTGTAATCGGTGCAGTGGTTGGAAAGTTATTCGCACTTGAAAATGGAGAAGAATAATGAGAAATTTCGCTATATTCTGCAATATTATTATGATAAGGGGAAGAACGCTGCGCAGGCTTGTGATAAAATTTGTGCTGTGTACGGTGAAGGTACTTTATCGAAATCTGTTGCGCGGAAATGGTTCGCTCGCTTTCGTTCTGGAAATTTCAATGTGAAAGATGAGTCACGCTCCGGTCGTCCAATCACTGAAAAATCTGATGAAATTCTTGAAAAAGTCCAATAAGATAAGCATATCAGCAGTGTCGATATTGGCATGGAGCTAGGCATTGACCACAAAACTGTTTTGAACCATTTACACAAAGCTGGTTACAAAAAAAAGCTTGACGTATGGGTTCCTCATGAGTTGAGCGTGAAAAACATGATGGACCGAATTAACATCTGCGATGCGCTGTTGAAACGGAATGAAATCGAGCCGTTTCTGAAACGTTTAATAACCGGAGATGAAAAATGGATTACGTACGATAATCGGAAGCGTAAAAGATCGTGGATAAAGGATGGTGAGCCGTCACAAGCGTTCGCTAAGCCAACATTGACGCCAAAAAAAGTGATGCTGTGTGTATGGTGGGACTGGAGGGGAATCGTCCACTACGAGCTACTTCCAACTGGTCAGACGATTGATTCTCAACTCTACTGTGCAAAACTAGAGAGATTACGCCAGGCGATTGAAAGAAAACGGCCTGAATTGATTAATAGGAAAGGTGTTGTCTTCCATCATGACAACGCCCGACCACACACTTCTTTGATGACCCGTCAAAAATTGAGAGAGTTTGGTTGGGAAGTTTTGATGCACCCACCTTACAGTCCGGATATAGCACCCTCTGACTATCATCTGTTTCGATCTCTGCAGAACTCTCTCAATGGAATTAAGTTGGTTTCAAAAGAAGCCTGTGAAAACTACTTGATTCAGTTTTTCGACCAGAAACCACAGAAGTTTTTCACCGATGGGATCATGGATCTACCAAAAAAATGGCGAAACATTGTCGATAATAATGGAGCATATTCGGTTTAAATGAATTCGTCCACGCGCCATGCGGGGACCAGTTGAATTTTACTGAAAAAACGCCACGAACTTTTTCCCAGACCCAATATATCACGTAGCATTGAATATTTATTTATATATATTCTGTTTATTCTGTTTATTCTTGTAAAAACATTTTCTCAGTTTGTTTTCTTGTATTCCGAGCATTTGTTACTGCTCGGAAACTTTTGAAATTTTTGCGAATGTACCCCTTTAAAAAATTGACATTTTTGTGAAAACAAAAAATATAAAATTTAGCCTTCACATTACGTAAAACAGTAGTTCCAAACCAGCAGAATGTAAACTTATTAATTTTTGAAACAAAGTCATTTTTATTTTAAAGAAAATCCATTTATACATTTAAAGCTTGAAATTTTAATAGGGTGTGTTAAGTTTCCAGTCTCTCAGAATTAAGCTGGAACACTTAGATAAATTTTAACAACAAAATCGTTTTCAGCACATTCGAAAATGTTAGTACGTGAGCATTTGTTACTGCTCACTGTTGCGTATTGTTGATGCAGTGCGAAAGTTATTGATGAATTTTCCGATTTATATTTTAACGATGGTAAGATATACTGCAAACTTTGCGATCAACCGCTGATATGCTGGAATGAACGAGACTGTAAAAATCACATAGAGTGTACACCAAAATAAGGAAAATAACGTGCCACTAATTTGAGACTTCATCTACTCGTTACACAACCACTTCATGACTTCTGGAATAAATACAATCTCAACTGGAAGCTACCATCCCAGAGAGTGTTACAGAGCCACATGCCAACTGTCCATAACGACATAGAAAACATGATCAAAGCTGTAGTAAAAGATAAACAGCTGTAGTTATGTGTCGACGAAACGACAGATCGAAAAAAATTCCACTTTCAACTAACCAACTATTGTTTGGGAGCAATGGTGCAGCGACAATGTGTTGTGTAGGCTATTCTCTTAGAGACAAGCGTGAGGACTTTTACATGTGACGCGTGAAGTTCGAAGTATTCGACAATGTTATCCAGAGGTGGATGCATGTTTTTTAATCTAAACGAATTCGAGAATTCCATAGACGTTGCCGCGGTATTCCTAAGCCATCGGAGCCAATTCTCACACGTTGGGGAACATGGTTGAAAGCGGTTTTCTATTACTGCGAGAACTACCAACGAATAAAATCTGATTTTGCGATTCAAATCTAACGTAGCTGCAGCAATTAAGGAAAATTAGAAAGGATTTGACAATATTTCCGTTGAAACCGATTTAAAACAAATTTACGACAATTATACAGGCCAGCCAATAAATATTTTTTAAAAACTTTTTTCAAAGTTTAACCTGTTCCTTATGTATTTTGGTGTGCTGAATCCAAATTTTCAATCAATTTTTTTCTACCACGTACCAATTTTTCGCAATCTGTATCTTTTGTTGGGTATGATAGTATTAAAATATATAGTTAAGATTTAAAGGTACGTAATTTATTGTCAGAGTATAAAAAATTTAACATTTTATTATTACAATGGTAGTGTAAGTTTGAATATGAACAGTTTTTTTACTTATTAATCTAAAGTTTTGTATTTCCTCAACCTCTTCACGGTAAAGGTTCGAGTGTAACTTTTCCTTTTATACACTGCTTCTGGACTTGCTCGTAGAATGGTCCAACAGTAATCTCCCATCACGTTGACATTCCAACGACCCTGATACCGTTCCTCCATCTCCTTTATATCTTGGTGGAAACGCTCCCCTTTTTTCCTCACTTACAGCTCCAAGATCGTCAGTATAAAAAATGCACCTATTCACACTCACGTTACATCCAAGTTCTCGAAATGTTTTCAACATGTTTTGAACTATATATTCGTAATTAGGGTCTTTCTGATTGCCTAAAAACTTCAAAACAGGTATTACTATACGTTTACAACGCATAAATAACGTAAAGTAAACAGGCGAAGAAACTCCACGTCCTGTGGTATTTTAAAGTTCATTTTCGGGTTCAGCACGTCAAAAAAACATAGAGGGGAGCCAAATTTATAAAAAAAAGTTAAAAGTAAAAAAAGCCTGTGTTATGAAGGTTTATTTGACTCAACAGAAAAATTTCAAAACACTGAGTTGTCGTTACTGGACTCAATGCAAATTGTGAACGATGTACACTCACTGCTGAATGCTAGAAGTGACGCAAAAAATATGTGTGTTGTGGAAAAGTTCGAGAGTTATAAACAAAGATTTCGATTTTACCAGGTTAAGATAAATTTGTGATGGTGCGTGTATAGATTCGATATCTATTTCTAAAGATTATTTATTATTTCATTTATCATTTCCGAGAAAAATGTGGAAACTTACGTCACGTTGCAGACATTTTGTCAGTCTTATCCATTTGCGCGTCGTGCTGCAACAACATTTGTGAATAATATGTATTATTTATGAAACGAAACATAAGTGATATAAATAACGCATGCATCGCAAGGTCGCTCCTTTCTTCGTACACTCGCCTTGTTATGATCCTGGTCCGCGGGAAAAATATCCCAACTCTAGTCATGAATCATTTAATAGCAAAACGCAGTACACAAAAGCAGTAAATAAATTATAAATATATTTGCGAGTATAATTCGAAAATTACACTCGGAAACTTGTAATTCAATGGCCAACGATTGTATGTTACCATCAACTACGCTGTACTATGTTTTTTTTTTACTTTTACCCTCAATGTTTGTATAACTATTATTCGTTGCACTTCCATAATCGATTTTGAGAAAGTATTCAGTAATAAATTCATTCATTAAAAAAATTTATGTGAAATTATTTATTAAACCGAGTTACTTGCGGTGGGGACTTTACCTGTAAGATTAAAGTGCAACTAGTCATTTGATGGTTAGATATAACCGCCCGCGGTGGCAATGGTACTTTCTTTGAATATTTATCGATAAGTTAGATGTGACGATAGTATTTCTTAAAAAAATTGTAAAGAGTTCTTTAATATTGTACCTTAACAATTTAATTACAAAAATGCCAATTATTAAACATTTTAAGTAACAATGAACCATACAAAATTACAGTTTATTATGTACGCAATGACCAATGTTCTAATGTAGCTTTCAATTTCTAGCAGAGGTTTTCCAATTTTCAAGTCATCGTTTACCTTCAGTTATGTTTGCTTTTCATTCATTAATTAGACATTTTCTGTGATCTCTTTTATAAGACGTTTTCTTTAGAAATCAAACGTTTTCTAAAAGATCGTTGCATTTTTCCTGATCGATAGTATATAATCTTTATAGTTTACCCCGTTGATACGGTACTGTTTAACACGCGTTTTGTTTCATAAGATGTAGGTCGTGTAGAACCAACACAGACTCTTAAATATGTATGATTAGTTTGTGTTCGCTGTTAAAGAAATTTACAGAGTCCATATCCGCTATTTACAGGGTCCATTTACATTAAAGTTACATTTACTCAGACCAGTACGTCGTAGGTATGCCATTGTTGTGTTTGGTGTTAAAAGGCGGTAAGAAATTTTTCTGTATTTGTGTTTGCATTTCCTAAGTATTCAAATAATATTCTCGAAGCTCATTACAATTATTCACACTTACATCACATAGATTATGTTTATTACTTAAAGATAGTTAACATTTACTTTAAAGTGTAATATAGTTTTTTAATACCTGCAATAGTCGACAAAAATTTTTTTTAAATTTATACATTCAGCGATAAAATTGAGTGGACGTCATCCACGTAGCAGGCACCTGCTATTATAGTATTTATGAATCTGTCGCAAATAAAATAAAGCTTTCTTACACTATCACCTATAAGTGTTTTACCTACATTTATAATTTCATATTATTAAAATATGCAATATTATGCCTAACTAAAACCAAATTTTAATCAAAAAATAAACATAATGCATGCATATTCTTCGGTGTTTATGTATTTAAGTACTTTAAAACTAAATTATCGACAATAACTATTTTACTACCTAGGTAAGGCGATTAAGCAAAGACCTTTTTCTCAGGTATTTTACATTTTACGAGGGTAGTTTGACAAGTAGTGAGAATGGAAAAGAAAAACGAATTTTTTAAACACAAAATAACTTTTATTTTTCAATATATTCTCCTAAAAGAGCAATACATTTATTCCAACAGTGCTCCAATGCCCTTATGCCATCTCGAAAATGCGATTCCGGAAGGCTTGCAAAATACTCATTTACGAAAACGATAAGCTCGTCGTTAGACGAAAATATCTTTCCACTTAGTGCCGTTTTCAATTTTGGAAAAAGGTGGAAGTCGGAAGGGGCTAGATCCGGCGAATAAGGCGCATGCGGTACTAATTGGAAATGCAACTCGTGGATTTTGGACATCGCAACTGTGCTGGTATGCGAGGAAGCGTTGTGTTGGTGAAACAGAATCTTTTTCTTTGCCATTCCTGGCCGTTTAGCACGAATCTCAACATTTAATTTTTGTAGAAGTTCTGCATAATATTGTCCGTTTATTGTGGCACTTTTCTGAAGGTAATCAATGAGCAAAATGCCTTTTGAATCCCAAAAAATTGATGCCATCACCTTGTTTGCCGATAAAGTGGTTTTCGCTTTTTTTGGAGGTGCAGAACCACGTTCTAACCATTGTTTCGACTGTTGTTTAGCTTCGGAGCTACTGTAGTGTATCCAAACTTCATCCCAAGTAACAAATCGCCTACAAAAATCAACCGGATTCCGCTTATAAAGGTCCAAACACTCATTGGAAATGCGCAAACGAGTGAACTTTTGATCAGTCAGTCATAAGCAATCGCGGCACCCATCTTGCTGAAAGCTTGAAAAGGCCCAATTTTTTCGTTAAAATATGGTGTACGCGTTCTGTTGAAATGTTTACCATGTCTGCTATCTCTCTCACTTTGAGTCGTCGATCTTGCGTAATAATATTATGGATTTTTATAATCATTTCCTTAGAAGTCACGATTTTGAGTGCTCCAGAGCGCGCTTCATCAACACAGCTTGTTCTACCACGTTTAAATTCATTTACCCATCTACTTATTGTGGTGGATTCACCTACTGTTTCCCGTAACTCATCTTTTATTTCGATTGCTTTCATACCCTTAATTACGAAGTATTTAATCACCGCACGATACTCTGCTTCTTCAATTTTAACAAAACGACGTGTTGCTTCTTTTTCAATCAGCTGTCAAAAATAAACTAATCAACCGATTTATCTAAATATCGAAATGTAAACATATAAATAGGCAACCTAAATTACAGTGCATTTGTTTTACCAATTAGAGCGCCACCTATGTGTCATTCTCACTACTTGTCAAACTATCTTCGTGTATTGCATTAGGCCATAAATCAGTGTCAATAAGTGTAAAGACTTACTGTCATATTGTTTGTGTTATATTATAAAATAATGTCGATATTTTGAATAATGTCGCGTAGTAAAGAACTAAGAGTTCAAACACGTGCTCTCGTCATGATATTGACAAAAGTAATGGTCAAATCGCGAAATTACTGAACTTAAACCGCAGAACTTATAGGAATTAAGAACGCGCCGCGGCGGCTTTTGTACAACTAATTAATGAAGAATTAATAATAATAATACTTCATCTGGTACGTGGACTCCCGCGATCGTGGTCCATACTATATTCTTCTGGACTCCCGGGCTGGAACCGCGTCACTGGTATAACTGCCGACGTTTCGTACCCACTCGTGTGAGGCATCTTCAGGGCTCAACTACTGCTACTGTCTGTCGCATTAAAACAGTTTGCAGTAGAGGCTATAGCGGATAGGTGCTCGGCAAGGTTTGGCTTGAAGTCAAAAATAACACTTAAATCCCTTATCGAATCTCGAAACTAACACATTATGAATGTAAAATACAGACTCATTCCTATTTAATTTCCGGGTATAAGAGACGGAAAAACATTTGCCAATGTTTAAGGAGAGATTGATGTTGGTGCACCAAATCGAAATATAAAACTTAAAGCGTCTTGCAGAAGTCTGACGTCGCCAGTTGTAGTTATTCCGCGATAAATTTTTAGATTAGAAGAGTCTGTAGTCAAAACGGGTTTTGAAAATAAATCAGGACAACGATTCGAATCATACCTAGACGTCCTCATTATCTGAAAAACTACGACATAGTGTAGGAAGTGCAAGTAAGTGGAAGTGAATGGTCATTTCGAAAATTTTTTTAACTTATAATTTATCTTATTTGCGTTAATTTTTCAATAAAGTACTATCTTCTTCTGTGCTTCTGGGCTGGAACCGCGTCACTGGTATAACTGACGACGTTTCGTACCCACTCGTATGGGACATTTTCAGGACTCAACTACTGGTACTGTTTGTTGCACTGAAACTTCCAGCCGGCAAGCCCAGAAGATAGTATGGACCACGACTGCGGAAGTCTACGTACCGGATTTCCAATAAAGTTTTATTAGTTGAATTTGATGGAGCCTGTGGTTGATTAACTTAATCACTAAGGTTGATATATAACCCCTTTCCACATTAACTTTTGTAATTCTGTATACGCATTTCGACAACTAAGTTGTCATCATCAGCAGACAATTGCTAAAACAATTATAATCTACACCGCTCAGAACCAAGATGTACACTGTGTACACAGTGTATAAGTTGTAGATTATAATTGTTTTACCAGGTGCGACACTTTGCAATTGTCTGCTGATGATGACAACTTAGTTGTTTAAATGCGTATTCAGAATTACAAAAGTTAATGTGGAAAGGGGTTATATATCAACCTTAGTTATTAAAGTTTTATTAAATTTAATTGAATATCTGTTATTGTTTAACAAAATGATTCTAAACCTTCTTATTGAAATTCAAAGCGGAGCTGTATTGAAACTCTAAAAGTATACAGGGTGTTTCATTTAAAATAAAAAAAGCTTGTAAAGTAAGTCTGATTCGAATATAAATATTTACAATGAATCTTACATTTGCGTTTACTTAAATATGGAAAATTAAAATCTAAGTAACCGTATCAAAAGTATTAAAATGGATCCCCATGCATTCACCTAACCCTGTCTAAGCAAGGACGTTGAAACAATTACTAAACAACAAATAAAGCAAGTTCTCGGTAACGAGTGTTTAAATATTCTCCAACATAGCGGCTTGCAATCAAATCGAAATTAAATAAGTTCTTTAATAGGCAGGTACATGCATAAAAAACACATAATAATGTACCGCAACATTTTACCTAACAACCTTATCACAAATCGCGTTATTATTCGGACTTACTCGAGTAGTTTTTGTAATTCATTTAGAAAATTTAAAAGTGCAATTACGAAAAACGCACATTCTATTTGAACGTCACTCAAGGTAACGTAAGGAAATGATCGAGGAATTTTAAAGCATTTTTAAAGAAATTGTCTGTTCACTGTTACTCAACCATTTAATGATTTCTTCGCGTGTCACTTCACACAATTTTCTCCATTTCAATGAGACTAATGGGGAAATAATTACAGAACTGCAATTATAATTAAATCGCTGCACGGATTTTTGCGGTTCTATTGAAACGAATTTAAGAGAAAAAAAAATAAAATTATCTTTACTGTCACATTAGTTAGCCTAAAAATGTATTAATTTACGAAACTATTCGATAATTTCGGTGTGTTTGCGGAAATGAAAATTGTCATGTTCATATAATAATACTTCTATATACCAGGTGTACCGGAAAGTCATTACCTGTTTTTTCGTAAAAAAACTACATAATTTTTAAGAAAATGAAAAATTTATTCAAAGTATTGGCCATTTGCCACGTCTTGCCCATTTTTCAGGGAATTTATGGATGCCATCCTAAAAAAACTGTTTGTCCTTTGAGCAAAGCCATTCATCGAGCCATTTTCTAACTTCTTCGTATTGGGGAAGTGCTGTTCTGCAAAAGCGTGTGCCATTTTACGCGAAAAGGTGACAGTCGGACGGGGCAAGGTCTGGAGAGTACAGCGGGTGCGATATTATATCCCACCCAAGTGCTTTCAACGCTTCCTTGACTGGTTTTGCTGTATGAAATGGCATATTATCGTGCTGTAAAATCACTTTACCGTGTCTTCGGGACCATTCTGGACGTTTTTCTATCAATGCATGGTTCAAATTGATAATTCGTTGTCGGTAGCGACCAGTATTAACTGTTTCACCAGATTTCAATAGTTCGTAATACACCACGCCACTCTGGTCCCACCAAACACAGAGCTTTATCTGCTTCTCGGCTTCCGAGCTGGAACCGCGTCACTTGCATATCTGCCGAAGTTTCGTACCCATTTGTATGGGATATCTTCAGGGCTCAACTACTGCACTGAAACTGAGCACAGAGCATTGTCTTGCGACCAAAACGATTTGGCCTTGGAGTTGATGAGCCGGCAACGCCAAATGATAACCATGATTTTTTGCGCTTAGGGTTTTCGAAATAAATCCATTTTTCATCACACGTCATTATTCGATGCAGAAATGAGTTCCGATCATACCTTTGAAGTAGCATTTCACAGACGATCTTTCGATTTTCCATTTTCCTGCCATTCAATTGATGTGGCACCCATTTTTCCATCTTTTCGATTCTTCCCGTTGCTCGTAATCGATCGCTGATCGGTTCTTGGTCCACATTTTACGCTTCTTCCAAATGTTTTTGAGTTTGGGTTGGGTCTTCATCGAATAACTCCTGCAGTTTCACATCTTCAAACTTTTTCGGTCTACCAGAACGTTCTTTGCCTTGCACATCAAAATCATCAAATTGTCGAAACCATGTTTTTATGGTTGATACATGATCACCGTAATTTTCTACCAGCAAACGAGGACTTTCAGCGGCTTTTTTCTTTTGATTGAATAAGAAAAGTAATGCGTGCTGCAAATGCACTTTTCCAGGCACGAAACTCGACATTTTCAAAAACGTATAAATCTATGACAGTTACTTTCGCAAAATAAAACATGTATGGCTTTGAAGCTTGATGTCAGTAGAATAAAATGACATTTGTGTCAAATAATAATAATAATCTTTAATGCCCAACAGTTACACAGACCATTTACAGGACATAATGCACTTAAAAGTAAAATTAAAATTACAAACAAAAATAGGTGCAGTTAATGTAATACAAAGAAAACTAAGAATCCAATTCAAAAAAAAATATACACACTTATAATAATGTAATCCAAGTCATTTAAAAAAACTGAACGAACAATAATAGATGCAAATTAACGAAATCATAACATTGCCAACTTAAGTCTAGCGACATCTGTTAGAAAAACCGGTAATTACTTTCCGGTACACCTTATATATGCAACTAAAAACCTCCTTTGGAATTCATTTAGTATATGTTTCCATAATTTAATTTATGACATGTTAGTGGACTCGAATATTACCGTTCTCTGAGTTCGAATGTAAAGACACCTGCCCGACAAGCAGGAGATCGTGGGTTCGTTTCTCGCCAGACAGAAAATTTTTTCAAAAATATCTACAACACAAGCAATGTAAAAAGTGGTAAAATTTACTATTTTTCAATCAATTTTAAATTAAATTTTTGTACGGTTAGTGCCAAATAGGTACAACCATGTTTTATATTTAGTGTTACTAATTTTTCAAATACCACTGTTGATTTCTTCCATTACTCCTCGAAATAATCCGAGTAATTTAAATAATGTACGGAGGTGTGATTTAACAGTTAACTGTGTCTTCGTAAATGTTTCATGTATTGTGTTACATTAGCATTTTACGAATATGAATGTACTCATAACTATAAATAAATAATTGACGTACAATGATGCACACATTAAATTCATGACATACTTGACATTGAAGCAGTTAATTTTCGTTCGATAGTAGGTGGGCAGGGCATCTTAGCATTTTTCATTTTAACACACCTTTCAATAGTAATTTCAAATTCAAGGTTTCGTAATAGGATTACAGTTGTGTTTGATAGATAAAAGTAATTTTTTTTTCCATTTGAAATATTTATATTATTTCCGCATTATATGTAGCTTGAACATTTTATAAATATTTCTAACATATCGCTGTGTATTTTAGATTAAGCTTTTATGTAGAAATAATCGTGCAATATTCAAAAACATTCAAAGTTTAACACAAATATTTTTCAAAATTATCAATGTAAACAAAAGTTGTTTATTGTATTAGAAAAAAAGGATTTAATGCCAAATATACATTTGCATGCAAGGTAATGGAAAAATATAGAAAATCATACGTACACTACCGGTCATATTCATTTTCCCACCCTTAGTTTTAGCCAAAATTATTAAACTATCAAATGTGTACTGAAAATGTATTTATTGTACCAATACAATAGTGTAAAATAAACATAAAATAGTTACATTTTTCTCATATAAAAACTTTATCATTAATTATTATTAAATTTTGCTCTCATCAATGTGCCCACCTTTATTTTTGATAATTGCGGCACATAACCGCGGCATCCTTTCGATTAATTTTTGCAGTGTATCTTCTGTAATTTGTGCCCAGGCTTCTTGAAATTGTTCCCACAGTACAGTGGTGGATGATAGAGCACGTTCTCGAACCTTCCTGTCCAATTCTTCCCAAAGAAGCTCTATTGGGTTCAGATCAGGACTTTCAGCTGGCCATACCATTATAGAGATTTGCCCTTGCTCTTCTAGTTGACGCAAGTAATCGCCACACAATCTAGAAGTGTGTTTCGGATCGTTGTCCTGTTGAAATACAAAGTTTTCGCCAAGAATCCTTAGTCCTGAAGGAACAGCGTTATTTTCTAAAATTTCCTTGTAGCCTTGTTTTCTTAGGATTAACTCAATTTTGACGAGATCGCCTACAGATCTTCTACCAAAACACCCCCAAATCATTACTGAACCTCCTTCATGTTTTACGGTAGGCGCAATACATTCTGGCAGTACTCTTTCTCCTGCGGATCTTCTTACGAATATTCGCCTTTTCCTACCGAAAAGTTCAAACTTCGATTCGTTTGTCCACAACACATTATTCCACTGATCAATCGTCCAATTCTTATGTTCTTTAGCCTAATTTAGTCGTTTTATCTTGTTTTGCTTTCGTAGTAGTGGTTTTCGCAGAGCAATTCTTCTGTATAAACCCGCTTGCCTTAACCTTCTCTGTACCGTGGACACACTAATTCGTTTAGCATGCGCTCTATTCATTTGAGCAACAATTTCTGGTGCTGTTTTTCGTCTATCGCGTCTACTTATCCGTATTAGATGCCGGTCATCTGCAGATGTCGTCGCTTTGCGTTGTACAGATCTTTTATTGGAAAATGTACCACTTTCTTCAAATTTTTTAACGTTATAATCAACGGTTCTGCGATTTAATCGTAATTCTTTTGCAATTTCGCGATTACTTTTACCCGTACGATGATAAGCAATTATCATAGCACGCACTTCAACAGATAATTCCTTCGTCTTCGGCGTGGCATTAAAATATTCACAATAACTCTCTATTTCACTGTTTTCGAAACAAAAGATGAACGATGACTGACAGAATTTATTTTCCTTTTTGAATAACACATCCTAATATTGTAATTAGTTAGTACAATAACACAATATTGGTAATACTTTTCGGAAATGCAGGTAAAACTGTTAATACTGTAGGGATTAGCCTATATAATATTTATGGTATTTTTCCAATTTATGACACCTCTACGATATATCATAAACAATTTAAGATTTTCGTAGAAATTCATATGGAATTACTTCCACTGATAATATTCTTGAGTAATTATAATACAGATTTTTCGGAAGATAATCCGTATTTCAGGAAACACATAAAATTGGGGTGGGCAAATAAATATGACCCGGTAGTGTATAAAATATGCAATTGACTTTTGCGAATTAAAAGGAAAAATTCATCACACTAGACACCACTTAATAATTAATTTAATTTGTTTAGTTTGGAAAACCGCTTCAAGTGCCTTAATTAGAACCAATTGTAAAATGCTTTTAAATTTTATTATACACGAAGTTTAGAATTCAAGTGAAAAAATAAGGTCTAAACAATTACATTATTACATTTACACAAAAACATATGTTTATATATATATGTATATATATAAATATATAAGTACATGTTACTCATAAAATCGTATTATAAGGTATAGCTACTATATAAAATTAATTCCAAATATACTACTGTGGGCAAAATATAGTAAGACTTTGTTCTTAATTTTTAAATTTTTAATTTATTCTTCCAAATCTATTTCGTTCCCCTCAAAGTAATCCCCCTGGCCTCAATACACTTGTGCCAACGTTTCTTCCAATTCTCGAAACAGTTGTTAAAGTCAATTTCAGGAATAGCCTTCAATGCGCGTAGCGATTCACGTTTAATGTCTTCAATTGACTCAAAACGGTTTCCCCGGAGCGGTCGTTTGAGTTAGCTGAATAGCCAGAAGTCACACGAAACTAAATCAGGCGAATACGGTGGCTGCGGCGCGATATTGGTTGAAAATTTGGCGAAAAACTCACGAAGAATTAATGCAGTATGCGACGGTGCATTATCGTGGTGCAAAAACCAAGAGTTGTCGGCCCATAATTCTGGCCTCTTTTTACGAATAGCATTGCGCAAACGACGCATAACACTCAAATAGTATTCTTTGTTGACAGTTTAGCCGATCGGAAGGAATTCGGAGTGCATCACACCTCGATAATCGAAGAAAACTGTCTACATAACCTTGATTTTTGACTTGCTTTGACGTGGTTTTTTGGGCCAATTGATCGTCTGTTTGCGGGTCATAAGCGTACATCCAAGTCTCATCTCCAGTTATGATGCCTTTCATTTTGTCTTGATAGTCGTAAAGCATTGTTTCACACACGTAAATGCGACGCTGTTTTTCGAAAAAATTGAGTGATTTTGAAACAACTCGTGCTTTCACTTTTCTTAGGCCCAAATGATCTTTCAAAATGGTTTTCACTGATCCTTCCGATATTCCAACGATGCCAGTAACGTCTCTGACTGTTAATCGTCGATTCTCAAGCACCAATTCCTTGATTCTATTGACGTGTCATCATCATCAGTTGATGTTGATGGCCGTCCCAGACGTGGTTCATCAACGCGTTCTCGACGCTCTTTGAATAATTTATACCAATCAAAAACACTTGCTCGCGACAAACACTTATCACCGAAGGCCTTTTGCAACATTCTGAACGTTTCGGCATCAGAAATTTGATTCCGTACACAAAATTTAATGGAACTTCTTTGTTGAATACTTTCACTCATTGTAAAAATCGCCGAATGCACTTTTTGTACTTCAGAAAGACAAGCGTATACTAAACACTAATGATTATTTTGATGTGACATTTGGCACAGATGTCACTGACAGTCATACCAACCTAGAAAAAAAATATTTCGACGAATGGGTTTTCGCGTGAAATTTAAATTAAAAAGTCTTACTATTTTTTGCCCACAGTAGTATATATACAGTACTGTGCAACAGAAAGAAGCACCTAACAATATTTTCCAAAACTTATTTACTAAAACGTTTTTACTAATTATTGGATTAATTTAATTTATAGTACTTAATATATCTTTCCAAGAAAGATTCATTTATTGGTAGAAATATAATCACTGGAAATTTCCAAGTTTATAGCATCATGAGACAACATCTGATAAAAGGATTAAAGTAATAAATTTTATTACACCACAATGCTCTGCAATAAAATTTCAAGGGAGAGTTATTTATCTATAAGATTTTGTTTTCAATTCAGTGGTAGAAACGATACAAAGCGGTTCCACAATAGAATTTACTTAGATTCTGAAAACGCGCCTACAAGTGAAATTTTAAATTTGTAAATTGTTATAGTAGATAGAAAATGCCTAGAATAGCATTACTAGACAGAAATAAAATTATTGTTTTACACCAAGAGGGTTATAGTCAAATGAAAATATCAAAAATAGTGAAATGTTCCCGGTATGCCGTGCAACAAACAATAAAGAGAATGAGTGAAAGCGGCAGTGTAAGTGATAGACCAAAGAGTGGACGTCCAAAACAGCTCAGTAAAGCTTGATGCACAGTTTTTAAAAGTTAGTTCCTTAAGAAATCGTAAGAAAGTTAGCTGATACTTGGGTACATGCTCCGACAGTAAGGCGGTACTTGCTCAGATCAGGCTTGAGAGGACGCGTGACTGTGAGAACACTTACTGCGACGAGGTAATAGAGGAAAACGATTAAAATATGCCATAAACCACGAAACTTGGGGATATAATGAGTGGCGACAAGTACTACGGACTGACGAATCTAAATATCAATTATTTGGAACGAACAGACGCCAGTGTGTTAGACGATGCCCTGGCGAATCTTTATTGGAACCATGTTTACACACTACACTTTGGGGTTGTATTTCAGCAGCAGGTGTGGGTGAATTTGTAAAAATAGAGGGTAAATTAACGGGTGAGAAATACAGAACACTATTAGAACATGCTATACTCTCAGAGCAGCGACTTATTGGCAATAATTTAATTCTACAGCAAGATAATGATCCCAAGCATACCTTAAAACTTGTGAAAACTTATTTAACACAGCAGGTAGCAAATGGAGTATTGCAGACTATGATATAGCCACCTCAAAGTCCCAACTTAAATATTATTGAGCATGTGTGGTATAATCTTGGCAGAAAAAAATATGAAAGGGGGCCAAAGAACAAAAATGAACTGTGGAACATACTACAGGAAGAGTGGTACAGTATTCCTGAGAATTTCATTAATTCATTAATGGAAAGCCTACAAAGAAGAATGCTGGATGCCATAAAAATAAAGATGGTCATACAAAATATTGACAATTTAAGTTGTTTATGTTTAAATATCGATATGTGTTAGTTTTTATACATTTAAAAAAATTTCAACTTGTGTAAGATTATTATTTATCCTTTTATAATAGTTTAGTGTAACTTCGAGAGAGAAGAAAATAATATAATTTTCATTAAATTTCCCATCGTGAAACTAATTTATATATTTATATATAATTACGACATCATAACCGAACTGCGGGTTTTTTAAATAAATATTAGATCTGTTCCATAATACGATTTATGGCGTGTTAAAGGACTCGAAGTTACACTGCCTGGTGGCTTAATTGGTAAAGCAGTCGTCTAGAAAACGGCAGATAGAGGTTCGAGTCCTTCTCCAGCGCAGAAATTTTTAATTAATTTCTGTGTATCTAATTAACGATGGAGTAGCAGAAAATAATATAATTTTCATTAAATTTCCCATCGTGAAACTAATTTATATATTTATATATAATTGAAGAAGGTGCTTCTTTCTTGTGCACACTACTGTGTATATATAATAAAATCAAAGAAAAGAATTATTCGTATTTGGCGTAGATTGCTATATCTACTGAAATACAAATCTTAACAAATATCTTCTAAAAATAATGCAGTTTTTGTACGTATGAAAACATGTACAAATACAGACCATCCTAAATGAATTCGGCGGATATATTTTCATGTACGTCGCAAACCTTTTTGTGATACCTACTGCACGTAATCTAACCACAATGTCGATTACAACTATTTATACAAAAGCGTTAAATAGAAATTTACAATGAATACGAGAGAACTCGCACGTGACTTGAATGTAAATGAACTTTTAAATTAAACAAACCGATATTGCTTAAAAAAATATTTGATTAGTAAATGGGAACATCGCGCCGTGAAACACTTCTATTTAAACTCGGAGACTGTGAATCTACGGTTTTCTTGTATCGAATACAAACAATGATGAATCGTATAAATAATGGAGCTTCCAATCTATTCATGTTTCTCCTCTTTTTAGTTCTCTGCCCCGCTTTTACTAAACACACCTTTGGAACTAAATTTAATTTCGTTTCTTTTACATCGTTTTACAAGAGAAATGCTCATTACCCGTATTGAATAACGATTACAGTTGCAGTCAACATTTAGACTCTCATTGAATAGATTTCATGATCCAGTTCCATTATTCTTGCAAATTCTTCGCCGGGCAATTGTTCGCTTCAATCGGCATTACTTTTATTCCGCAAACGATAAGATACAGATCTAAATGGGGCGTAGAATTGCACAAGTTCGTTCCAAATATCTAATAATAGTGCGCCCCTTTTTAAACTGGGCGCAGTCTTCCTCATTCCGTGGACGCCGACACATTTATCTCGTCCTCCTGTTAGAAGACGAGCATCGAGAGAAAAATGTTAGCGTCCCAGAAATGACCAGCGGTGCGTTGCGTACATCTGCATAACTACCTCTGACTAACGATTTTAAAAATATGCGACGCACGTCGTCCGGTTTGTGTTATGTCTCATTTTTCTATCTTTAGGACGAGTTGTGTGTGTGTGTGTATGCATGTATATGTATGTGGTCGTCAAATGTAGCACAAGCACGTAGTGTAATAATTTTAATTCTAGTCACATTTTTAGTACAATTTTTAAAAACATTAGAGAGAAACAGTTGTCAAATATTTTATTTGTTTCTTTTTTAATCTAAGGTTAATGCATTATGTGGCTGTAAGTTAATAGAAACGCGATTTTAAATTCTTAAAAATAATACACTTCTTCACTTGCTGTAGTATTGAGTAGTGGTATCTGTATAGTTTTGTAAATTCAATATTAACTTGTAAATTGATCAAATAAAATAAGGCCAGCTTTTCTCTTGTTATTGGTTTTTGTAGGGTACTAAATATGCAATAAACACGTCAGTAAAACACTAGTAAAACAAAACTTTATACATTACAAACATTCAAATTTTAAATCTGGCTCGTGGACTCGGTTGTTGTCCATATTTTCCTCATTTTGATTTCCGGGCTGGGGTTGCGTCTTTGGTAATGCTGGTGTTTCGTCTCCACTTGTATAGGACATCTGCAGGGCTTCACTGCTGCTATTACTATTGTTGCACTGAAACTGGTGTAAGTATGTGATAGATGGGTTTATATATGGATATTGGTCATGGGTCAATGGAGCATCATCGTTGAGTTGTTTGGAGATGCAGGATTGCCAGGCGTTGTGTAGGGGTTAACCATCAACACGGTTTAGATTATTAGGGTGTTTTGAAATCTCTATAAATTCACGGCTTTTTCGGCTATAGTAATGACTAGTAGGGGACAGGATTTTAGTAAAATCGAACTGGATATAGTACTGTAGTCTATGCTGAGAAAGTGCAGAACCAACTATGCGTAGCAGACTGGTACAACGCCCATGCTCTGAAACACGAGTGCCGGCAGACCACTTTGTTTCGCCAATATATTTTATTTATTTAATCAGACGTCCATTATGTGTCGGACTGTTTATCACATTACATTCTCCGTTATTTCTAATTAACCTCTTCCAGACTTTCCTGTCTTGCACTATTATAACTATTTTTCTCTAGTTGACTCTTCTGGATCCATTTATCTTCTCTCTTGCTCGTCCCATTTTCTTTCTGGTCACCTTACCCTGTGTTTTCCTGGTATTTTTACTTTGAACGCTTCCTTGGCAATTTTGCCATCTCCCATTCTATATATGTGCCGTAGTCTCATCTGTTTCTCTTACTTTTTCAATCGGAATTATCTCCATTTCTCCCACCACTCTTTGGTTTCGCCAATATATACACTATCTAAATAGATAAATAGATCTTTGTTGTCATTTTGACGAAAACAAGCAATTGTCGAATAAAAATAACTTATAAATAGAAATATAATATTTCTTTGTCTGTCATTAAATTATTTATAATAAATAGATATATACATACACATGTAACTTCCCAGCAGCATTTTTCATAGTCTGCACTATGCACTCCGCGTTTGTTTTTTGTAATATTTTATTGCATAAAAAAAGAGGCAATGAAGAATTACCCCTTTCGAAACCGATATCTTTTTTTTTATTTTACAACTTTGTCTTTAAAAGGCCCGCAGTCCTGTTTTCCACTGGCGGTAAATTATATATGATATATGATACTGTAATTGTCTTCTGCTTGGTAACTTCCAATATGTTATATATTGGGTTGGCAACTAAGTACTTTCGGTTTTGTAGTATAAAATAAAACACTTTTTTTAAACAAAGAATAGTTTTTAATCAATTATATATTGTCCATTTTGCTCAATGACCTTTTGCCATCTTTCTTTCAGCTGCATGATTCCGCGCTCATAAAATTTCTGGTCCTTATCAGCAAAAAAGTGAACCAGGTGCGAGTGAAGGTCATCGTCATTTGTGAAAGTTTTACCATTCAAAGAATTCTGCAAACTTCGAAATAAATGGTAATCAGACGGTGCTAGATCAGGGCTGTATGGGGGATGTGGCATCACTTCCCAGCCAAGCTCCAATAGTTTCCCACGAGTTGCCAAAGATGTGTGAGGCCTTGCATTATCTTGGTGGAAAACTATACCTTTCCGATTTGACAATTCTGGCCGATTTTCTTTGATTGCTTCATCCAGTTTTATTAATTGTTGACAGTAAACATCGGAATTGATCGTTTGGTTCCTTGGAAGCAGCTCAAAAACACAACACCTTTGTAATCCCACCAAACTGACAGCATGATCTTTTTTGGATGCAATTCAGCTTTTGATGTGGTTTGAGCTGATTTATCGTGTTTGCTCCATGATCGTTTTCGAACTATGTTACTGTACAGGACCCATTTTTCATCACCAGTGATGATTCTTTTTAAGAAAGGGTCGGTTTCATTTCGTCCAAGGTGCATATCGCAAAAGTTGATTCTTTGTGTTAAATGAATTTCTTTCAATTCGTGAGGTACCCAAATATCAAGCTTCTTAACTAGCCCAAGACATTTTAAATGTTTTTCAATTGTTGTGTGCGATACATGTAGCCTCTCCGTAACCTCTCGAACAGTTATATGACGATCCTCTTCAATTATGACTTTGATTTGGTCATCATCAACTTCAGTAGGCCGACCAGAACGTTGCCCATCTTTGAGGGAAAAATCTCCAGAACGGAATTTTTTATACCAATTCTGACACGTGCGCTCTGTTAAGCAATTAGCACCATAAACTTCACATATCTTTTTGTGAGCCGCAGCAGCTTTCTTTCCTTTACGGAAGTAAAGTAGTAAAATATGTCGAAAATGTTCGTTTCTGCACTCCATTTAAAATTAACCCACAACTAATAGCTTTAATAAAAACCACGCACTACTTGCTTCTGAAGTTACGTCTATGTGACTAGTATCACGCGACAAACGGTAAAGTACAGCACTAACATACGTTATACAAAAAATAAAGCAACGCTCTATATCAGTAAAAACCGAAAGTACTTAGTTGCCAACCCAATATTTGCTCCAAAACGAATGGGAATTCTCGTTGCTTACATGTTGAGGAATGTTACACGCAGTTAACGCGGTAATATAATCAAATACAAATTTATAATATGGTATTTCACATTTTTTAATTCAACACGTGTCGTTTGTTTTTAATATTATCCTATTATTTTCTTTAGCAATCCATAATGCTATACAGCAAAATACTAATATGGCAAATAATACATTTGATTATAATTTTTAAATATTCTTACGTAGGAAAACGAATATACACGCTAGTCGCAGTTAATCCACCTACGCGAAGCATCTTCACGTCACTAACATAATTTCAGCTACTGGCAATGCACACGCGATTCTCCCCATTGGTTTCTGCACCTGGTTACCCGCAGTGTTGTTCAAATTTATTGATAAGCTAGTAACTTACCATCGAGCTATCGTTCAGTATGAATTGTTTTTATTTTTTCCAACCTGGATTTCGTGTTATCTTCACCTTAATTTGGTAAATTATCAATCATATTTATTAAAAATAAAGCGACAGAATCTTTTGCTGCAGTTTTTATTATAATTATTTAATCTAGTAACATATTTAATGAGAAAAATACATCTACTTCTCTCACATCATTTTTCTATATTTTAAAACTCGTATTTTAAAAGCTTATTCAGGAATAATTGCAATAAAAATGCGTTCACAGCAGTTAAGTTCATGTTATAAGTAGGTATGTAAACTAACCAACATAGAAGTGACGACCAAAAGAAGGTGAAGTTTAAGTCTAGCGTGAGAACGTGCTCGCACGTACAAAAATGTGATCTTGTAACACAATCCAATGTAAGGTTATCCTATTTTTGATGAATAATAACTTCGGTGAATAAACAATAACTTGAAGATTACACGATTATAAGCACACATACACATATGTAAATGTACTGAATTAGAATTTGGGTAGTTCACGCTGTAGCGAATCTATGTGTTTGTGTAAGGATTTAAATTCTAATCTCTTGATATTGCAAAATTACAAGAAAGATATGTATAAGAATACTTCACTTTATTAACCCTTAACTCTTTCAGGCTCGGTGGTCAGTTATTTAACCACCTATTTAAGAGTTCTCAAAACCACTTTTTATGCCGTCTTGTGCCAATTTGCTAAACAATTCCTCTTTTTAAAGTCATTGTTGATCGTTTAATGTGAAACTTTTATTCTAGGACGCGCTGGGTAGATTAACAGATTTATTTGAAAATGTGGAAATGTGTTGTTTTTCAACGGGACTTTCCCGAATGTAATAAAAAATGCTCAGAGTGTTTATTATTTAACGAATTCGGTGTTACTCTATGGTATAGTGTCTGTTTAATTTTATAACAAAAGTATTATAATATATTAACACATGGATCAATAAGTCCCGAGACTAACAATGAAAACAACATTTTTTTTGCAAAATTTTTTTTTATTCATCAACATAATCACCTTTTAGGGTGATACAATGGTTCCAACGCTTTTCCAATTTTTCAATACCATGTTTATAAAAAAATTTATCATTCGCTTCAAAATAAGCTTCAGTTTCAGCGATGACCTCCTCATTTGAGCCAAATCTGTTTCCCTGGAGCATTTTTTAAGATCAGCAAAGAGCCAGTAGTCACTGGGGGCTAAATCTGGCGAATATGGGGGGTGAGGAAGCAGATCAAAACCCAATTCGTTCAATTTTGCCATTGTTTTCATCGACTTGTGGTAGGGTGCATTGTCTTGGTGAAAAAGGATTTTTTTTCTCTGCATGTGCGGTCGTTTTTTTGCGATTTCCTCCTTCAAACGCACCAGTAAGTCAATATAATAATCACTGTTGATCGATTTACCTTTTTCGAGGTAGTCAATGAAAATCACGCCATGTGTATCCCAAAAAACTGACGCCAGGACTTTGCCAGCTGACTGCTGCGTTTTCGGACGTTTCGGACGGCTTTCGCCAGCTGTGCGCCACTCAGATGACTGCCGCTTCGACTCTGGAGTGTAGTGATGTATCCATGTTTCATCCATGGTCACGTAACGACGCAAGAAATCTT
The DNA here is from genome assembly GCA_031893035.1 of Dermolepida albohirtum. Lineage (NCBI taxonomy): Eukaryota > Metazoa > Arthropoda > Insecta > Coleoptera > Scarabaeidae > Dermolepida > Dermolepida albohirtum. The sequence goes on along the minus strand of JAVIWB010000537.1, from coordinate 95,377 downwards.
TTTTGTTGCGAGTAAATAGCGATAAACAGCTTTCTGAATCATCGACTCGTTGCTGTTTTTGTTCCATCGAAAGCAATCGCGGCACCCACTTGGAAAAAACCTTTTTCATGCTCAATTTTTCATGAAGGATAGTAAATACACTTCCATATGATATCTGTGTCATCTCAGCAATCTCACGGAGCTTCACTTTACGATCTTTCATTATAATTTTTGTCACTTCACTCACATTTTCCGGTGTAACGGCTTCCACAGGTCTACCCGAGCGTTCCGCGTCATTTGTGTCGGTACGACCACGTTTAAACTCGGCAAACCACCGACAAATCGTTGCTTTTGATGGACAAGAGTCCGGGTAACATTTTTCAATCCATTGTTTTGCTTGCGTGGTGTTTTTACCCATTAAAAAACAATGTTTTATCAGAACACGAAACTCGGTTTTTTCCATTGTTTAAACAAACTACAAGACGACTTTACTCCAGCCTCGATAACTCAGCTGTTTCTGGTCCGATCGACTTAAAATTTTGACACGTTTCAAGCAAAGGTTAGTACTCTAGAAAGACGTGGTTACTGGTTTACTACGAGCGCCATCTATGGGTTAGTCTCGGGACTTATTGATCCATGTGTTATATAATCTACGATAAATACGGTAAGTAGCACGGTGGTTAGATTACTAGCCACTGTGACTATAGTAGGTTTCATATAATATACATATTTATGTTGCATTATAAGGATGCCGCGTGTACTTAATGGACGTGATATAGAAGAGATTTTGTTGGAAAGTATACCTTCTGATTGTGAAAGTGTGTGCAGTCTTGAATCGGATGAAGGAGAAAATTATGAGATGCAAACGGACCCGATGGCGCTCGGTGATATACCTTTTGAGCTCGAGCTAAATCTTGAAGACGAATTTTACTCGAACGATGACATAACCATTTCAAATTTGCCTGACACTACTGGTAGTGCTACTGCGAGTGCTTTATCTACTCAAACAAATTTTCGGAATGGGAGAGCCGGAAAAGTACCAAGTGTACCAAACGATGTAATAGAGCTAGAGAATATCACACCTACGCCTATTGTTTAGATTTTGATATATGTACTGGCAAGGATAGCGACAAAGTACAAACTGATCTCGGTGGGAAAGTTGTTCGACAATTTTGCATGGACTTGAAATCAAAAAATCACAAAGTCTTTATTGATAATAATTTCAATAGCATTGCAAGAAGATTTGTACAAAGATAACATACTTGCTTGTGATATCGTAAACTGAAATCGTACATATTTACCTAAACTAAAAGAAGAGAAAGTTCCAAAAAGTGGAGAACACGATTACAGGGTCAGTGACACAAATATCGCCTTTCTAAAGTGGAAAGACAAAAGATCAGTTTTCATGTTTACAAACTACATAGATCTCAGAAAGACTGGTATTGTTACTCGCAGGGAACGCAATAGAACCCAAAATGAAATAGCTTGTCCTGAAGCTGTGATACAATATAACAGTTCTATGAACTACGTGGACAAATTCGACCAGCTAAAAAGCACTTATGCTGTAGACCGAAAATCACGTAAATGGTGGCATCGAATATTTTTTCACATTTTAGACTGTGCTGTCACAAACTTCTACATTGTATATATGGAACTCTAGAAAAAACATAATCCAGAACTGGATCAGCTTAGCAACAAAAATTTTCGAAGAGTTTACTAATTGACCCTGGCACCAGCTCAGATGAAGAACTCCCAATTATGCTCTAAACGCTCCCACAACAGCTATACATCTTCTCCTGTACCAATAAAGCGGCACAAACCAGCAGTATCGACAGAATTATGTCTGAAAGGCAGCACGCATCAGCCAGAGCGAGCCACTTCTCGAAGATGCGCAAAATGCAGCACTAAGAAAAGTCCGGTGCGCACTATATGGTAATGCGGCACCTGTAAAGTCCCTCTTTGTATACGAAAATATAAAACGTGTTTTTCAGATTTTCATAGAAAATAAATTTGCTGTATATTATACTAAACTTTTCTTAATGATTTGTTATGCAAACAGCCATGGTGGTTAGTATACTAACCACCCTCATTTGTAAAAGCCCAAACGGTTTTTTCTTTTTTTACATGTTTTTAATAATAAATAAACGTCAATTAACCTAAAAGTGCAATTGTTTTTATTCTGAAGTTATATATAAGAAAGCGTGACTGAAAGAGTTAACTGGTATCGTGGGGTCAAAATGGACCCCACGACAGACACATATTGTTCTACTACTCATATTTGGTTACTTGAGCATACATGCATTTCAATAATCTCAGTACGTAGTGTGATTCTTGTAAGAGTCATTTAGTTAAGACCGTAACGTGTTCCAAATGTCAAAGAATCTTCTAAAGATATTGCTTTGTTTTTGCTAAAATTTTGAAATTACGTTGTTTATCATTTTTTACATTTCTTTGATCTCTGAAAAAAAAAGTTATTTTTGTTTAAGTTTGGAGTGCATTTAAGGCTGGAAAGAAGTGTTTGTTTTCGTTTTTTTTATTTTTTTCATATTTTTTAGATGTGTGAAATACACACTGCATAAAAGTTACTCAAAGTCAAAGACTGTTAGTAATAAGTTAAAAAATGATATAATTTTTAAAATGAAATGAATAAAAATTTGATTAATTTTTAACAAAGGGACTATTACTACAGAATATATAAACTTTACCCACAATTTATGGGTCAAAACATTATTCAATAGCATTTTTTCATATGGGGTCAGTTTGAACCCTCGATACCAAGTATGTATTTAGAAATATCGATACCAGCTAAGGGTTAAAATGTTTAAAATGTTTAAATAATATTGCAAAATTACAAGTAAGATAAAATAAGAATAAAATGAAAACTTTTTTGTTACCACATAATATGAAGATGGTTTAGCAGGAAGTGAGACTATGCTACTAGCATCATCTTTCGAAAAAAACTTCTAATTTTGCTATCTTTTTTATAATAAGAATAATTTAGCCTGTTTCTGACATTTGATTTGAAACAGTGTGAATAAAGTATCTAAATGTCGAAATTTGCAATTCATAGTGCAGCCTAATATTTATTTTTTAAAGGGCAACCTGTAATGGACCATAAAAAACTTCTTTCTCATCACGACAACGCATTTTCCCACACTAATCAGTGGTTTGCGAAAAATTGGATCAATTAAGATTTCAAATTGTGCTTCATCTGCTTTCTTGTATCAATTTTTTGTTCACCGTATCTATTTTCTATTCACTCCTACCTTAAAGTTAGGTTTGATGGGGCCTGTGGTTGATTAACTAAAATGTACACTGAGTGTACATTTAGGTTCTCAGCGGTGTGGATCGCGTACGGAGTTTGTTTTCGTAGAGATATTTTTCGCCGTGGTTTACCAGGTGCGACACTTTGCGGTTATCTGCTGATGATGACAACTTAATGACAACAGAATTACAAAAGTTAATGTGGAAAGGGGTTATATATCAACCTTAGTGATTAAACTCCTACCTTTTTATTTTTGTACTTTTTACTGTGGACTTAATTTGCAGTGATATTTTCTTTAATTCAATAAATAAAATTAGTTTTTTTTTTTATTAATAATCAAGTAAATAGTTTGAAATAAATCTAATGAATTTCGACAAAAGCAATGGTATAAAAGCGTTTCATGTAATGCCAATACTTGTCAGTCTACCTGACTTTGAAACATATACAAAATTAATCGATGTGTTGATAAAAAAATATACCAAAACACAGTGAACACTACTGTCGTGACATCTATCGCCAGCCGGCGTTTGACCGTGGTAACTAAAATCGGATGCTGACTTAAACGATTGAATTCGCTCTCTATTTCTGGTGCTGTTTTTCTACGCAATCGTTTGCTTCTTAGTTGTAGACGACCATCAGTTGGGGTGGTTTTTGTGATGGACCGAATAGTCACGCTTCTCTAAGTCACCTGTTTCTTGATATCGGTAAATGGTGTAATTTACTATCGATACGGCTAGATGTAGTTTTTTCACCGACAACCTCATTCATACAAAGTTATTATGCTGGATCGTATACCAATATCTATTTATTTACCACGGGGCATTTCGAACACTGTTATTCACTTACTGTACCACTAAAATAATACAACAGGAACAAAAATCACATTAAAATTTTCTAAATGATCAAGTCGGGTAGCGAAGAGCCTTTACGAGAAAGACCGGAAGTAATAAGACGTGTCTAATAAATAGATTAGAATAATTCGGTGCAAATCCGATTGGGTATGCTGGGTTATAAAATATTTAATTACATCTTTTATTCGTAATACTTCCGTTATTTCAGTTGCAGATGTGTTTAAGAAAAATTCCAATTAAAATTATCATCGTTGAATGCAATAAAGCATATTAAATTAATGTATCGTCAAACTTTCTCCCTTGGTCAAACTTCCGAGAACGTCAGTGTAAATTCTCAGTTAAAGAAAAGCATGTCAATGCATTGTATTGCAAAACTTTCTCCCATAATACTTCCGAAGACGGTAGTGTATGTAAATATGACTTTAAGTTTGCCTTGCAAATTGTTACTGTTGGACAATAAAGCTTTATTATTATTATTTTATACTACCGGCCGTAAGTGTTTGCGCACCTGGAAAATAATAGAAAAGCAAGTGTGTAACTGCAAACAATTTTAACAAATATTCTTTAAAATTTTTCTTTCATCAGCTTTTATTACTGCCTGGCACAATCCCGGTATCCTCTCTATTAATTTTGGCGGAGTTTTCGGTTTTATTTTTGACAATACATCATGTAGCTGGGTCCTTACTATTTTCATGGATGTTGAAACTGATTTTCGCGCTTGTTCACACCATAATAGCTCTATAGTCGTAGCTTTAAGAAGGTCATTTCACAATAACAATTATTCCTTCCCTTTTTAATTTCTATAAATACCCCCGAGACTATTTGGATATGTGTTTGGGATTAAAGTTTTCTCCAAGTAGTTGTGTTACAGACGTAACGGCATTCTGTTCCATGTCTATTTTAATAAGATTACACACAAATTTCCGTGCAAACCAACCCCAGTCTATTATTGATCCCCTTTTCAATGCTCAGTGACGGATGCAATGCATGATTTGAGAAGTTCGAGCCGAACACTACATACTCTTGCCCTCAACATTCACTCAGTTTGTGTTTAGATTTTGACGGTGAATATCTGGTAAGAAATTGTTTCTGTGCGAGTTTTACCGCGGAAATTTTATATTGAAAAGTGAATTTATATACGATTTAAGGGTATTTAAAAAGTTAATAAAATAATGATGTTTTATAAAAGATTGGAAGATTACGATATTTATGCATCAGTTATACAAAGGGTACTGGAAAGTTTTGCAATACAGCTTCGTTTATTTAATTTTTTCAAAATAATTTCCTCTACACTCAATACACCTCTTCATCCTCCGAAACCAATCTTTAAACCAGTTCTGCCAAGATTCACTAGGGAGTAAAGCACACTCGTTGTTCCAAGCCTACAGAAGGTCCTCGTCACTGGAAAACAGCTTCCCTTTTAGCTTCATTTTCACATGCGGGAACAGTGCAAAGTCGCGGGGTGCAAGATCTGGACTGTAGGGAGGGTGCTCGAGAAGTTTCAATCCTGTCGTGGTCAAATATACGGTGCAGGCTTTAGCCCGGTGAGCTGGAGCATTATCGTGATGGAGGAACCAGGTGTCCATTCTTTATTTGGCCGCAGGTTCTTCATAGATCCAATGACTTTAGGTAGACACTGTTCAGTATACCACTTAGCTGTGACTGTCTTCTATGTATCCAAACCGACGCGTTTTACAATTCCACTCGATTTGAAAAAGACAACTACGGGTGTGTCCTCGTCATCAAAGACCCAAACTTTGTTTTGAGCATTGGTAGGCACATCGTAATAGTACAGCCAAGTCTCGTCACCTGTCACGATGTTGTTCACATACCGAGATTGTCCCTTTTTAAACTTTTTTTTAGCATCTCCCGGCACCAAGTCGCACGTCGTGTCATCTGCTCTTCATTCAGTCGATGCGGCACCCAGAGAGAACAAAGTTTCTTCACGTGCAAATGGTCATGAGTTATTGAACGAATTGCTGGTGTATTTAGGCCTGAAGTACCCTCCATCTGTTGGTAGGTCACTCACCTGATCTCGCCAAGCACTTTCGTCACAGTAGTAACGTTTTCTTCCGTAACTGACGTTTGCGACTTTCCCGGCCTCTCGGCATCCTCCACAGTTAAATTTCCCCTTCGGAATTCTCTGTACCACTTGAATATCTTTGTGTGATGTGGACAAACATTACCTAGTGCAAGAGTCATTTCTTCGAAGCAGTGGTCTATGTTTAAACCACGCACGAAATTATAACGCAAAACTGTCCTTATCTCATTTCGTGACCACGATGCCATCGCAAGCACTCTACACTCACTGCTAATGAATAACTGAGCCCATCGACATGGCGCGGCGGCTACTATGCACGTATGAACATGTCTCAACATACAGCAACAAGCAGCTTCGATTCATCGTTGCGTCATATTGCAAAACTTTCCTAGTATCCTTTGTATAAATTAAGGTAAATATTAATGGAGGCTGTGGTTGAATGATATTCGTATTCTGCATTATTATGGAATGGAGTATTATTTACATTTTCCGATTAAATTATATAATTAATATATTTGACAAAAGATAATTGACGTTCAGAGAGACTTGAAATACAGAATTTTTTTTATTACTTAAAAATTAATGTATTAAATATAAGGGCGAATTTATTCTGAGGACATAATTCCTTAATTGAACTCAAAGACTGCCCCCGAATGACCATATCCTGAGCTACAACAGTAAAAATAAGACAGCAAAGTAGTAGGTCTTATATTTATTTTATTTCATTTTTAGTTAAACGTATTTTATTTTCATCGGATAATTTCATAGATTTATTCATATTTAATTTCATTCACATATTTGTCTACTTATATAATAGTACTTGAGCACTTTTCAAAAGTCGTCTGCTTCATAATAATGTATACGTCTTGGATAACATTCCGGGGCAATAAGTTACGTTGTCGCGATGAAAGATAGCTTGTTCGTATCATAATACGCCTCCTGTGATCAACCAAAACCACAGAGGGTCGTTTATTTGTGACCTAGACAACGCGGAACACGAGAACATGTTTGTTAGTAGACGAGACAGTAAGTACCGTACCGCGTGATTTACATAGATACAAAACGTTGTTTACAATGTCGTCTTACGTACGTAGTGATTATCCGAGTTGTTAATTTTGTGTGCATTCGGTGTGAATCGAAAATAATGCAGGGTTATTATCAGACGATTTAACAACACACTGTCGATCTGCGAGTTTATAAATAGACACGGGGGATTGATTTAACAAAGTTGAATTAAGCCCAGTTATCGTATACAATAAAATGCATTAACAGTTTACGTCCATGGTCTGTCTATCATCGTAATTCTATCGTTTAATTTAATTATATCAGTTCCATACGATTATACTCATCATCAATGTGAATCTATACGTAACGACGGACTTACATATGTGTGAAAGAACATTGCCTGCATTTAAAAATAAATGTGAATGTGTGTTTACTTGGCGGTTGGTATCTCAAAGCAAGTAACGTTTTCTTATATGTTCACTCACATTCCGGATAGTTTTGTTAAATATGAAATGTAAGCGTATATTTATATATACAATAGTTTAAATTAAAAAAAATTATATATTTGAATTCAGTATCCAATGTTAGCAAGCAGAATACGAAAAATGAGTTCAAAGTTGCATTATCAATAGATATTTTATACACAGTCTGTCTCCCAGAAAACGAAACTTTTAAAATAACAAAAGCTATTTTGGTAAAATTCATTTATTTTATTCAAAGTAGTCGCCCTCGGCTTCAATATAGCGTTTTGCACGGTCAGTTAATATGTCGAATGTTCATCTTTAGAGACATCTTCAAGATCACTGTCGACGCTTTTTTAATAGCTTCGGCGTCGGGATGACGTCCTTTCATTGACAAATGTAGTTTGGAGAATCGATAGAAACCACAGGGCGCCAAATCCGGTGAATATGGTGAAATGGTTGATGGTTAAAATGCCATTTGCGGTTATGAAATCATTGATAAGCTTCGGGCGATGAGATGGTGCATTATCGTGCAACAAACGCCATTGTCACGATATTGAGGGCGCACACGACGAATACGCTCCAAAAGATGCTTCATAACACTAAGATAATATACAGCATTGACTGTTTGACTAGTTGGTACAAACTCTTTGTGCATTATGCCTTTCGAATCATAAAAACAAATCAAAATTGTCTTCACCTTTGACTTCTCCAAGCGACCTTTTTTCGGCCTTTCTTCGCTTGAATGCTTCCATTCAGAGAATACCTGATGTTTTGATGCTATTGTGAGTCTAATCAAGTTTGTACAATGTTGAATTCAGTCGCCAAAACATACTTCATGACACCAAGATAATATACAGCATGAATTGTGTGACTAGCTGGTACAAACTCTTTGTGCACCATACGAATCATAAAAAAAAATCAACATTGTTTTCACTTTTGACTTTTCCAAACGACTTTTTTTCGGGCTTTCTTCGCTCGGATGCTTCCATTTAGAACTTTAACGCTTGGTCTCTGAATCATATTGAAAAGCCACTTCTTATCGCCAGTTACAATAGAATATCTGAAGTTTTCGTCCTTTTTTATGCCTTTAATCACGTCTGTACAATGTTGAATTCAGTTAGCTTGTGTGGTACGATCCTTGCACAAATCTTTCTCTACGGTTATTTTTTTAATTCTTTGCAGTGTATTTTTTTTAAATTTGCTCTACAATTGGATTTTGTTTGGCGAAATAAAGATTATTATTTTTATTTATTATTGTTATTATTATTATTACAGCGTTAATAAAATTATGATCTGGAATACACTAAAATTTATCACTTGATATGCAATAAGTTTCTTGTCTATTCTTTCTGTTTGAAATCTATATACATAAAAGGTAAAAATGAAAAGTGTAGGATTAAGCTATAATTAAAATTCTGTGGTTCTATGATTCATAGCTAACGAAGCTGCAACAATTAAGGAAAGGCAGAAAAGATTTGAAAATGCTTCCATTGAAACCGATTTAAAACAAATTTTCGACAATTATAAAGGTTCATTTGACACAATAGAAAAATTTCAAAACACTGAGTTGTCGTTAGTGGAATCAACGCAAATTGTAAACGATGTACTATGTGCTACAAGTAAAAATAATAAATGGTGTATGTTGTAAAATACTTATATAGCGTTATAAGCAAAAATTTCGATTTTACCAGATTAAGACAAATTTGTGATGGTGCGTGTATAGACCCGTTATCTATTTATAAAGATTTTAATTATGCGTGTATTACACCCGTAAATGTCGAGCGGTCATTTTCTGAATGTAACCACATCTTTTTCAGTACGGCGTACATTAATCTTAGAGGTAAATGTGAAAACTTACCTCATGCTGCAGACATTTTGTCAGTCTTATCCATTTTGCGTTACGCAATAACATCTGTGAATAGTGTGTTATTTATAAAACAAAACCTAAGTAATATAAATAGCGCGTGCATCGCAAGGTCGTCCGTTTTTTTCGTACGTTCGCCTTGTTACGATCCTGGCCCGCGGGAAAAATATCCCAACTCTAGTTGCGAAGTTTTTGTCTTAGAATAAAACAAACTTAGAGAAAAGTCGATTTCACTTTGCGAACATTCGAATTATTCCTCTATGCTGTATACCTACATTTTCTTTATGAATTCATAAAACTTTATATTTTTACTTAATTTCATACTTTTACCAACATACGAGGGTAGTTTGACAAGTAGTAAGAATGGAAAAGAAAAACGAATTTTTTAAATACAAAATAATTTTTATTTTTCAATATATTCTCCTAAAAGAGCAATACATTTATTCCAACGGTGCTCCAATGCCCTTATGTCATCTCTAAAATGCGATTCCGGAAGGCTTGCAAAATACTCATTTACGAAGATGATAAGCTCGTCGTTAGACGAAAATTTCTTTCCACTTAGTGCCGTTTTCAATTTTCGAAAAAAGTGGAAGTCGGAAGGGGCTAGATCTGGCGAATAAGGCCCATGCGGTACTAATTTGAAATGCAACTCGTGGATTTTGGACATCGCAACTGTGCTGGTATGCAAGGGAGCGTTATCTTGGTGAAACAGAATCTTTTTCTTTACCATTCCTGGCCGTTTAGCACGAATCTCAACATTTAATTTTTGTAGAAGTTCTGCATAATATTGTCCGTTTATTGTGGCACCTTTCTGAAGGCAATGAATGAGCAAAATGCCCTTTGAATCCCAAAAAATTGATGCCATCACCTTGTTTGCCGATAAAGTGGTTTTCGCTTTCTTTGGAGGTGCAGAACCACGTTCAAACCATTGTTTCGACTGTTGTTTAGTTTCGGGTGTACTGTAGTGTATCCAAGTTTCATCGCAAGTAACAAATCGCCTGCAAAAATAAAATCATTGGAAATGCGCAAACGAGTGAACTTTGGATCAGTCGTAAGTAATCGCGGCACCCTTCTTACCGAAAGCATGGAAAGGCCCAATTCTTTCATTAAAATGTGGTGTGCGCGTTCTGTTGAAATGTTTACCATTTCTGCTATCTCTCTCACTTTGAGTCGTCGATCTTGCGTAATAATATTATGGATTTTTATAATCATTTCCTTAGAAGTCACGATTTTGGGTGCTCCAGAGCGCGCTTCATTAACACAGCTTGTTCTACCACGTTTAAATTCATTTACCCGTCTACTTATTGTGGCGGATGATGGAGCAGATTCACCTAATGTTTCCCGTAACTCATCTTTTGTTTCGGTAGTTTTCATACCTTTAATTACAAAGTATTTAATCACCGCACGATACTCTGCTTTTTCCATTTTAACAAAACGACGTATTGCTTCTTTTTCAATCAGCTGTCAAAAATAAACTAATCAACCGATTTATCTAAGTATCGAAACGTAAACATATAAATAGGCAACCTAAATTACAGTGCATTTGCTTTACCAATTAGAGCACCACCTATGTGTCATTCTCACTACTTGTCAAACTATCCTCGTAGTCACGTAGTAGAAGCGACATGTCCCCAAAATTATTATTAATATTTAAGTAGAATATACGAGATTCTTGAAATACTATTTTCTCCATATGTTGCTTTTCTCTAAGTGATTTAAGTATTAAACTAAATGCATAATTTCTTATTCGGTAGCTTGTGTGGAATTAAAGACACTTCCCCGAATATATTTGCGTACATAATGAAGAGGAACTAGCTATGCGTTCACAATATTTTGTTATTCTTTTTATGCACCGTGCAAATACAATATTATGAATTGCAAATTTTGACCTCTACGAATGTCACGGTTGTTAATAGTATTAAATTGCTATTTATTCATGTATATTACAATTTACACACACGTATATATACATATGTCTAATTTGCAAACAACGTTACATACTTTAGTTCTCGTGATTGTAATAAAAACGTACGTACCGGAGATAACGATATAGATTATATATTTTCAAAAGATACTGCAATATAAGCCAGAAATATCTAATGGATTGTCAGAACAGTCGTGACGTACTTTTCCCATATTTCATAGGAGATTTATTAATATACAGCAGTATTTTCCCAAATTTAACAGAAATAAAACAAAACACATTACATATTGCAAATACAAAATGTTTATTTATTTTATTTATTTCACTTGTAGTTTCGCGATTACTTGCCAATGTCTGTGAATATTATCTTTTAGAACTGCTATTGTTGTTTAATTCAATATACTTCACACATTTTCTATCGGTTTAGATCGGATGGGTATCAAGGTCAGAGCTAAAGGAGTATATTATGCCTTCGAAAGAGATTTTTTTGTCCTGTACAAAGGGTACTAGGAAAGTTTTGCAATACAGCTTTGTTTATTTAATTTTTTCAAAGTAATTTCCTCTACACTCAATACACCTCTCCATCTTCCGAAGCCAGTTCTGCCAAGTTTCACTAGGGAGTAAAGCACACTCGTCCCAAGTCCGCAGAAGGTCCTCATCACTGGAAAACCGCCTACCTTTTAGCTTCCTTTGACATGCGGGAACAGTGCAAAGTCGCAGGAAGCAAGATCTGGACTGTAGGGAGGGTGCTCGAGAAGTTTCAATCCTGTCGTGGTCAAATATTCGATGCAGGCTTTGGAGCGGTGAGCTGGAGCAATATCGTGTTGTCCTCCGTAATTGATGTTCGTGGCCTTCCCGGTCTCTCAACATCCTCCACAGTTAAATTTCCCCTTTGAAAGTCTCTATACTACTATACTGTTGTTGCGTCATATTGCAAAACTTTCCTACTACCCTTTGTATTAAAGTTGTTGCTCCAGTTGGATTCAGTTCAAAAGAACGAATCCGCCTGGAGCATTATCGTGATGGTGGAAACAGGTGTCCATTCTTGACTTTGGCCGCAGGTTCTTCATAGATCCAATGACTTTAGGCAGGCAGTGTTCAGTATACCACTTAGCTGTGACTGTCTTCTGTGTGTCCAAAATGACGCGTTCCACAATTTCACTTGATTTGAAAAATACAGCTATCATTTTCTTCTTTACAGATCGGAATTTTCTGATAACAACGGGTGTATCTTCATCATCAAAGACTCAAACTTTATTTTGAGCTTTGGTCGGCACATCGTAATAGTACAGCCAAGTCTCGTCACCTATTACGATGTTGTTTACATGCCGAGATTGTCCCGTATTAAACTTTTTTCAGCATCTCCCGGCACCAAGTCACACGTCGTGTCATCTGCTCTTCAGTCAGTCGATGCGGCACCCAGAGAGAACAAAGTTTTTCCACGTGCAAATGATCATGCAGAATCGAACGAATTGCTGGTGCATTTAGGCCTGAAGTACCCTCTACCTTTTGGTAGGTCACTCGTCTGTCCTCGCCAAGCATTTTCCTCACAGTAGTAACATTTTCCTCCATAACTGACGTTCGTGGCCTTCCCGGTCTCTCAGCATCCTCCACAGTTAAATTTCCCCTTTGGAATTCTCTATACCACCTGAATATCGTTGTGCGACATGGACAAACATCACCTAGTGCAAGAGTCATTTCTTCGAGGCACTGGTCTGTGTTTAAACCACGCACGAAATTATGTTACAAATTTCTTGATATACAGGGGTAGTTCTAATTCAATTTCCAGGTACTGCACTATAATTTTATTCATTTTTTTTGTCACATAGTATATATTGTCTACCAAAGGCGGTTATGTTTCTCCAAAATGTGAACAATTTAAAAGCATTAATTACAAAGTGAATTAAGCACGTATTTTACAATTTCTACCCAATACATTGACCATGAATCAGAAGCTTAATTTATGAACGTGAGATTTCTATTGTTGATGCATCGCAGTCTGCAGAAAGAATTCTAGTTATCCATATAAATTGCAGTTTTCTATGCTTGCATTTGTACACACAAAAAAACAGTAGAAAGGCCAAGTTTTTACGATTACATACAAATTATAAAGATGTATTATTATCGATTAATATTCACACATATACGGCTATTGTATAAAAATTACTCTCCTCAAAGCAATTTGAATGGGAAATACGAAACGAGACGTATAATTTTCCGCATTATTAACATCAGAAACTCCAAGATTTTAACTTCGCAGAACAACAAATTAGAAAACAGGCGTGAACACAAGATGTAATTAAATTTTCACTACAACTGTGCCGGTATGCACGTTTAGGTATGTATATACATATGTATTTATAGATGTAGAATAATATAAGATGCCAGATGGGGAATATGTGGGAAACTGCACATGTGTATACACAAATTTGGATATTCTGTGTGAGTTGTTAAATGAATTTCTCGCTTTCTTAATCGGATAAATTTATGTAGGTGAGCGTAATACATATTATGGTAATTAATAATAAAAATAACGTGTAATTGGATATGATTCAGGATATTGTTGCTTTGTTGTTAGCTATTGCGTGAATTTAAAAATCATCGTACAGAATATTTTATAGCGTATGTACATCCATTCTCACCATGAAAATGGGTAATTTTTAATGGGAGAATGTGTTTCGTTAATCAATTAAGGTTAACACACATTCTGTCGCAGAGAAAACCGAACTTTTTTAAAATAGTAATTCTGCGTGGCGCCATCTATTGCAGAAAAATACGCGTCGGTAAAGTAGATATTTCACCAATGTTATGTCAAAATATCCGACATTTGCATCATTAGAAGCAGAGAAATTGCACATAAAGTAACAGTGTGTATTCGGCATTGGTCGAAAAATGAATTTTGAACAAAGCAAATATCAAGTTCTGTTTTAAACTCCGCAAATCGTTTACTGAAACGTTTAAATTGATGAAACAAGTATATGGTGATGTGTGTTTATCACGCACGAGTGCGTATGAGTGGTATAAACGATTTAAATATGGTCGTACGGACATAATTGACGACGAACATCCGCAAAAAATCTGTGGTTACGGAAAGTAACATCGAAGTTGTGCGTGAATTTATCAGAAATGAGCCGACATCCTCATTGCGATACGTGGGAACGGAATTAAATATTTCCAAATATTCAATTCATCGTATTTTGACTCGGCATTTGGGACTGAGAAACATTTGTGCAAAGTTTGTACCACACAAGCTAGCTGAATTCAACATTGTACAGTATTGATTAAAAACCCAAAAAAAGGGCAAAAACTTCAGATATTCTATTGTAATTGGCGATGAGACGTGGTGTTCTCTACTATTGTAACTAATACCATCCAGAGTCAAAGCTCTGAGTGGAAGCATCAAAGCGAAGAAAGACCGAAAAAAAGCCGTTTGGAGAAATGAAAAGTGAAAACAATGAGATTTGTTTTTATGATTCGAAAGTCATATTGCACAAAGAGTTTGTACCAACTAGTCAAACAGTCAATGCTGTATATTATCTTGGTGTTATGAAGCGTCTTTTGGCGCGTATTCATCGTGTGCGCCCTAAATATCGTGAAAATGGTAGCTGGAGTTTGTTACACGATAATGCACCATCTCATCGGTCGACACTTATCACTACTTAACTATAAACAGCATTTTAACCATCAACCATTCACTGTATTCACCGGATTTGGCCCCCTGTGATTTCTATCCGCCAAACTACATTTCCTGATGAAAGGACAGCGTTATGCCGACGTCGAAGCCATTAAAAGGGCGTCGACAGCGATCTTGAAGGACATCTCTAAAGATAAACTTATTCGACATGTTAATTGACAGTGCAAAACGTTGTATTGAAGCCAAAGGCGACTACTTTGAATAAGATAAATTAATTTTACCAAAATAGTAAGCTCGTGTTTTTTTTTAAGTTCGGTTTTCTCTACTACAGGCTGTGTATAACCCCTTTTCCATAATAATTCTCGCATTCTGTATCGACAACCAAGTCGTCATTATCTGTAAATAATTAATCAGTGTCGCAACTGGAACCACCACAAAACCCTTACAGAGACAAAGTCCGTACTGGACTTACACTGTCGAAAATCAAACACACATTGTAGATTCGTTGGCTAATCTCTTTCGATCACGGAAATATTCGCGAAAAACTGTCGTAAATCGCGTGAAAACAGAGAAGTCGCGAATTTTGAGCGGCCAATTCTTCTTTGACGTCCTCGAAAACTCCTGGACAATTTTCGAGTCGAAATTCGAGAACAAAAATTTTTCAATATTTCAAAAATCGCGCGACAATTTTTGATCGATTTTGCGCCGTCACCGTATCTCGCGAACCGAAGGGGTTTTAGTCGCACTTCCTTTCGACTTATTCGAAGCGCAACTCGCTTCGACGCCCGGTTCCGGAGTTATGGATGCAAAACCGAAAGTTCTCTTGAAAATAGCGCATTTTCACAAAAATCGAGCCGTCGCGTCGACCAAACAATCCATTCTATCGCGACGAACTTGTACTCATTTTAATCATTTCGAATCATTGATCCAATAAAATATGTGGAAGTTATGGGCAACAAAATATCAAACTTATTGTTAACATAAATATGGTTTTAATTCCAGAGTAATCCTTGTATTTGTTTGGTGTTATAAGAAATATATATGGTAAAGTTTACTTAAAAACTCCAATTGACACATGAAATACGTACATCCATATTTTATATTACTCTTAAAATTTCTGTCCGCATTGCTTGATTATAAATATTAGTAACTGTCCCTCATTTCCAAATTTCTGGCCCACATTGTGTATTCCATTCCATTTATATATTTCATTGCATATTTTCATGTGCACCTGTCATTGCCTTCTCATAACCCGTTATTACCCTCATCGCAAACAGTGCGTGTGTAATATAAAATAAATAAAGGTGTTAGTGGTAAATGACGGATGGGGTTGGCCCAACTGCATGTAGTTAATCAGGATACTACATCTTTACGCAACGAATAAACGCAGAAGCGTTTATTATTATTAGAGGTGATATAATACCGAATGAACTATAGGCGTGTAACATCAGGGCATTTAACGGTAATTGGAAAGGCCTTGAATAATCGATCAGCGGCTCTGTTACACACACGATTTTCTAAAAAGAGTATTTTACTATAAATTAATATCCACCGTAAATATCACGATGTTTACAAAAATATAATAAAAAATGTCAAACAACGTATGGAGAATATTAATATTCTTGTAAAAGTTATTATTAGATTGCTGCAAAAATAATACAGGATTTTGAACGTCAAATTTAAAATGCAATAGTTCGATTTATATTTCACTTTGTTAATCAAAACAGCCCACTAGAAGCAAGTTTCTTTTCTTCGATGCGATTCAGTACAAAGGGTACTAGGAAAGTTTTGCAATATGACGCAACAATGAATCGTAGAAAGCTGCTTGTTGCTGCATGTTGAGACATGTTCATACGTGCATAGTAGCCGCCGCGCCATGTCGATAGGCTCAGTTATTCATTAGCAGTGAGAGTGTAAAGTGCTTGCGATGGCATCGTGGTCACGAAATGAGATACGGGCAGTTTTGCGTTATAATTTCATGCGCGGTTTAAACATAGACCAGTGCTTCGAAGAAATGACTCTTGCAATAGATGATGTTTGACCATATCGCAAAACGATATTCAGGTGGTATAGAGAATTAATTATAAAGGGGAAATTTAACTGTGGAGGATGCTGAGAGGCCGGGAAGGCCACGAACGTCAGTTACGGAGGAAAACGTTACTATTGTGAGGAAAATGCTTGGCGAGGACAGGCGAGTGACCTACCAACAGATAGAAGGTACTTTAGGCCTAAATGCACCAACAATTTGGTCGATTCTGCACGATCATTTGGGCGTGAAGAAACTTTGTTCTCTCTGGGTGAAGAACAGATGACATGACGTCTGACTTGGTGCCGGGAGATGCCAAAAAAGTTTAATAAGGGACAATCTCGGTATGTGAACAACATCGTGACAGGTGACGAGACTTGGCTATACTTTTACGATGTGCCGACCAAAGCTCAAAATAAAATTTGGATCTTAGATGATGAGGACACACCCGTAGTTGTCAGAAATTCCCGATCTGTAAAGAAGAAAATGATAGCTGTATTTTTCAAATCGAGTGGAATTGTGGAACGCGTCATTTTGGCTACACAGAAGACAGTCACAGCTAAGTGGTATACTGAATAGTGCCTGCCTAAAGTCATTGGATCTATGAAGAACCTTCGGCCAAAGTCAAGAATGGACACCTGGTTCCTCCATCATGATAATGCTCCAGCTCACCGCGCCAAAGTTTGCACCGAATATTTGACCACGACAGGATTGAAACTTCTCGAGCACCCTCCTCACAGTCCAGATCTTTCTCTCTGTAACTTTGCACTGTTTCCGCATGTGAAAATGATGTTAAAAGGGAGGCGGTTTTCCAGTGATGAGGACCTTCTGCGGGCTTGGCACAACGAGTGTGCTTTACTCCCTAGTGAAACTTGGCAGCACTAGTTTAAAGATTAGTTTCGGAGGATGGAAAGGTGTATTGAGTGCAGAGGAAATTACCTTGAAAAAAATTAAATAAACAAAGTTACTGGTCAAACCAATCGGCCTTGCTAAATACTCGATTTTTTCCGCCCGTTCTTCGTACATCAATATTTTATTCTATCGATTGCGTGATAAATACTTTTTCAATTTATAATCTGTAGAACTGCCTACAAGAAATAAATTAAATATAAAAAATTGTAGTCAAGACTTGTAATTAAATGTATACGTAAAAAACAGTAAAGCAATTCGATAAACAACGTCATATATAATATATAATATCTCTCAACTTAACGATCGCATTAATATTTATTTTGCATTGAGGTTTCGCAAATACTCACGATTTTATTAGGAATGATGTTCGAGTTTCGTAAAAAATAGCATATGTTTCGTAAAAAATAGCATTGAATGGACGTTAAAAATTTATGTAATTTATAATTTACGCAAAATGTCTAAGGTGAAATTTACAGCTTTAACAAAAATGTTATTTTATATTTTATCGCGTGGAAAGTTTTAAAAAGTACCGTTAAATGTTGTAATACACACATAGATTTAAATTTATGCATGTTTGTGTTTTACATGTTTTTTTTTTGCGGAATTTCTAACATCGAGCAAATATCAGCTTTCTTTTTATAGAATTGAATATGCTGTAACATATCTGGTTTATAATATCCAATAGTGTTTAAATATATATATATATAAAGAGACGCGTTGAATGTAAATGATTAATAGAGGTATTCTGCAGTGATTTGTGCCTTTTAAAATGTAGAGGAAATTTATTTCTACTGGGTATACTTATTACGTTAGTAGAACTGGCTTTAGAAAAACATATACAAACTTTGGAGCTTTTGATACTCCCAATTTTTTTTTATAACACTTTCTATTGATATAGTGTAACAATATTCCTTAATCCTTTCATTTTGATACTCGAAAAATTAAATACAAGTTAACTAACATAAGCAAAGCGTCAAGATCGGTAACTATCAGCCTAGCTAAATCGGTGTTAATAGAGGTGTACCTCAGGTATCTATCTTGGGACCCACACTATTTTTGGTCTACCTAAATTACCTACCCAACATCCTACGAAATGTAAAACGAGTCGTTCTTTATGCGGACGATGTTAGTGTAGTTGTCAGGTCTTCAAATGTTGGTGATATTTGTGACCAATGAAGCATTCAATCAAATTAACGATTGGATGGTGTCCAACAAGTTAATTTTAAATAGGCAGAAAGCAAAATTGGTATACTTTCACAATAGAATTAAGCATATTTCCCATGTACAAATAAACAATGAGATCTTCGACTGCGATTCTTCTTCAAAAATCTTTGGTCTGGTAATTACTGAAAACCCTAAATGGTCTACACATATAGATGGAGTATGCAGAACACTGGCTAAGATGTGTTTTACTCTTAAGCAGCTCCACAAAACCTGTAATTTGAGTACCCTACTCTACTTTCTGTCACGCTAATTTTGTTTCGTGAGATATGGTGTGATACACTGGGGAGTGTCGCCAGAGGTGGGCAGGGTGTTCCTTATGCAGAAACGGGCCCTGAGAATTATCTTTGGGTTGCGTTATAGAGATTCCTGCAGGGAACGCTTTAGAAATAATTCGAGACTAACTATTTATGATATTTATATTGGGTCTGGGAAAAAGTTCGTGGCGTTTTTCCCGATAGATGGCATTGGTTGCCGATAACTAAAGAACAACAAGTCACAGCGACACCACCGACGGCTCGTTTTTTAGATGACCTTCCGAACGTTAGTTTGAGCGTAGAAACATTGTAATCGGTGCAGTGGTTGGAAAGTTATTCGCACTTGAAAATGGAGAAGAATAATGAGAAATTTCGCTATATTCTGCAATATTATTATGATAAGGGGAAGAACGCTGCGCAGGCTTGTGATAAAATTTTTGCTGTGTACGGTGAAGGTACTTTATCGAAATCTGTTGCGCGGAAATGGTTCGCTCGCTTTCGTTCTGGAAATTTCAATGTGAAAGATGAGTCACGCTCCGGTCGTCCAATCACTGAAAAATCTGATGAAATTCTTGAAAAAGTCCAACAAGATAAGCATATCAGCAGTGTCGATATTGGCATGGAGCTAGGCATTGACCACAAAACTGTTTTGAACCATTTACACAAAGCTGGTTACAAAAAAAAGCTTGACGTATGGGTTCCTCATGAGTTGAGCGTGAAAAACATGATGGACCTAATTTTGAATTAACATCTGCGATGCGCTGCTGAAACGGAATGAAATCGAGCCGTTTCTGAAACGTTTAATAACCGGAGATGAAAAATGGATTACGTACGATAATCGGAAGCGTAAAAGATCGTGGATAAAGGATGGTGAGCCGTCACAAGCGTTCGCTAAGCCAACATTGACGCCAAAAAAAGTGATGCTGTGTGTATGGTGGGACTGGAGGGGAATCGTCCACTACGAGCTACTTGCAACTGGTCAGACGATTGATTCTCAACTCTACTGTGCACAACTAGAGAGATTACGCCAGGCGATTGAAAGAAAACTGCCCGAATTGATTAATAGGAAAGGTGTTGTCTTCCATCATGACAACGCCCGACCACACACTTCTTTGATGACCCCTCAAAAATTGAGAGAGTTTGGTTGGGAAGTTTTGATGCACCCACCTTGCAGTCCGGATATAGCACCCTCTGACTATCATCTGTTTCGATCTCTGCAGAACTCTCTCAATGGAATTAAGTTGGTTTCAAAAGAAGCCTGTGAAAACTACTTGATTCAGTTTTTCGACCAGAAACCACAGAAGTTTTTCACCGATGGGATCATGGATCTACCAAAAAAATGGCGAAACATTGTCGATAATAATGGATCATATTCGGTTTAAATGAATTCGTCCACGCGCCATGCGGGGACCAGTTGAATTTTACTGAAAAAACGCCACGAACTTTTTCCCAGACCCAATATATTAGATCTCCTATGCTTCGTTTTTAGGAACAAAAACGCTTTTTCGAGTGGCAATGTAATTCATAAATATGATGCACGAATTGACATTTATTACCTGCCTCACATGCAGAATCTATGTTCCAAAAAGGAACATATTAATTAAACTATTATTGTATAAATGACTTTTTATGTCTAAATTTATAACATCTTTTTTCTTTTTGAGACGTGTTTCTGACATATGAGTGTGTACGTAATATGCATTGATTGCTATTTTTATATGTACTGATACGTATTGTATGCACTTTGCTTTAAAAATAAAACTTATTATTATTATTATTATAACTCAGGGAATTTTGATACCCTCCGTTGTTTCACGCATCACCTTGTAAATGACAAGATTTAAAATTTAAATTTAGGAATTCCGATTCCCTCCTTCATTTTACGTACGACCTTATATGTCATAAAATTAAATTTAATGTTTGAAATAAAATTAAAAAGCTATATTAAGTAAAAATGCATTCTAATAATTTTTACAACGAATGTCTGGAATACATGAATTATAAACTTGACTAAATTATTAATTATATTTACCTACCATGTCTTTATTCATTGTCACCTACCCTATGGCATTCTCTTCCGGGAAACATAGTCTGCAGCGGAACGGATATTCACGCTGCAAAAAAGGGCAATACGAACTTTATCTGGCCTCCGATACTGTGATTCATGCAGACGATATTTCAGGCACCATAAGATACTAACCTTAATGTCCCTATGTATATACACAGCCCTGAAGTATATACACGAGCACTGGCGACAATTTAGAAAAATAGAGAACACATCTACTACATGCGACATAGAAACGATCCGTCTATTCCAAAAAACCGTATTGTAGCCACACAAATCAATACACACAATTGGGGCATCAAACTTATTTCATTTACTTCTGCATTTCAAGTAGCTGGCCGAGAAAAGACCCGCAAGAGAAATGAAAAAGGCACTCAACTTATCGTATTTTGACACAGCCTTTGGGGCTGAGAAAGATTTGTGCAAGATTTGTACCATACAAGCTGACTGAATTCAACATTGTACGGACTTGATTAAAGACTCACAATAGGACGAAAATATCAGGTATTCTGTGAATGGAAGCATCCAAGCGAAGAAAGGCCGAAAAAAAGGTTGCTGTATATTATCTTGGTGTTTGAAGCGTCTTTTGGCGCGTATTCGTTGTGTGTGCGCTCAATATCTTGAAAATGATAGCTGGCGTTTGTTGCATGACGATGCACCATCTCATCGCTCGCCGCTTATCACTGATTCTCTAACTACAAATGGCATTTTAACCATCAACCATTCACCGAATAGATAGAAATCACTCCTGTGATTTCTGTCTATTCACCAAACTACATTTGTGGAGAAAAGGACAGCGTTTTGCCGACGGCGAAGCCGTTAAAAAGGCGTTGACAGCGAACTTGAAGATATCACTAAAGATGAATGTAAAAATTCATTTGACATGTTAATTAACCGTGCAAAACGATGCATTGAAGCCGAAGGCTTTGAATAAAATAAATGAATTTTACCAAAATATCTTTTGTTTTTATTTTAAAAAAATTCAGTTTTCTCTGCGGCAGACTGTGCAAAGTATACACATTTTAATGCTAACTAACGAAGCAATATTATATTTCGATTTATAATTTAAAATTTTTCATCGTCGATTGTTTGTATTGTCAATACGACAATAATTTCTAAATTGTGAATCGAAAAAAGAACTTAAATAATCGAGAATGCATATCTAGTTAACCGGAAGCATTAAATATAATTCTTCGAAGCTTTAAACGGAACTTCTTAGATCTCGTTTGTCATTTTATGCTCGAATGTTCATGTTTCCTTGGTCTGTCATATTAAATTTTTGAACGTTAGAATTTTATAAGATGGCGCCACCCTGCTTTTGCTGAGAATATTAAAACGTAATTTACATGTATGATTTAAACAGGTGATAATTTCGAAACGTTCTTAATACGGCCCTGGTACCTACTATCTTATAAGTATTATCAATTACTACACGTTAGAGGTATGTAACACCTATGCAGATTCACCGCCAAGTAACTTGGTCCCAACTGTACACTACACATGTATTTTTTTGCACCTGTGCCTGAATATGGTATTTTTCATGATTCATTATAGCATGCTTGTTCGTTTAAAGCTCTCCCAGGGGCTTTTAATGCTTTATAAACTACGATTACCATAGGTAGATATTATGGTAATTCCTAGGCGTTCAATAATGATATACTCATTAATAAATGCATGTAATTTAGCCTTCTGTGTATATATTAACAATAAAACAGATAAATTTCATACAAAAATATAATTAAATAATTGCAAATTATAGCCTGATTGTATAAATAACTTTTAATTTGATACTAATTCGTTTAACTAAAGCAGTTTGCATTTAACATTAATTTATTTTCATTTTTTGAGTAATAATTTGTTTCTTTCACCTGATGGGAACTCGTGTACGAAAAGGAACTTTACTTTTTTATTCTATCGGCAATAAATTGGATGAATAAAAACTTAAAATGTTTTAATAAAAACAATACAACTCCTCTATTTATATTAAATTAATTATAAAATTTTCATGCAATGTCAAACTCCCACATTTTTGTTTAATTTTGTTATTCAATGATATATGTGTTAATTTAAATGTAGTGTTTTCTGTTGCAACTTCACCTTCTACTTGAGCCCACATCAGTTCAATCGGGTTAAATGCCTCATATATTCCAAAAATTTTATTGAAACTTTAATAACTAATAAAAAGGCCGTTATCTGAAAGAACCAATATAAAAGCATTTTAAAATTACTTTATACGTTCTCTGAATAAAGTCTAGTTTCGTGATGTGTAATTCTTGATGATTGATTGTAATTCTAGCTGTTATTTGGGCTGTTTCCATCGTTTGTGGATGTTCAATTCGGACCTAAACCGAATTTCTAACTCGTGACGATGGATTGTAATTCTAGTTGTTTGAGCTGATTCCATCGTTTGGCAAGCGATGTAAAAAGAGCCCAATCAATAACTCGAAGTAATTTTGTTAGTAAAATTCTTATGCTTGTTTATGAAACAAGCCAGCCGATCTTTACCTACGTTGCACTGCAATACTTGCAAAATTAATGGTGTACGGAAGACTCCTGTTTAACGTACTCCCTTTTCAATTGGATTTTTAATATCTGTGACATTAATCTCCATACTTTGTAGTCTATTTTTGTATGTTATAATTACAGCCTTTAGAAGGTAATTTTGATGGAGCCTGTGGTTGATTAATTTAATCATTGAAGGTTGACGTATAACCCCTTTGCACATAATTATCTGCTGATGATGACAACTTAGTTGTCGAAATACGTATACCGAATACGAAAATTAATGTGGAAAGGGGTTATATACCAACCTACAGTGATTAACAGCCTTTAGATTTAAGTTTATAAAGGCGATTCATTATGATGTAACTTTTTTCAATAGATTTTTTGACAGATAAAGCGCGAATCGTGTCAAACTTTCACGCTATTTTAGTTAAGTATTGTGTGACATTTTATTATGGAAAGACTCAGCCCGACACAGCATATACAAAATATTTAGATGTATTACGATAACCAGTGTTCCACGAGAAATGTGTTTCGTGCGCTTAACGCAACTTATGGTCTACGTACAATTGGCTATACCATCAAAAAAATTGAAAAAGCAATTTTCATTATTGGATAATACGCGACCAAACCACATCCAGCACGTAGTAAAGAAAATATAGCGATGGTAGCTGAGAGTGTACGTAATGACTGTGAAGAATCAATTCTATGTAGATCTCAACAGCTTGGCTTGTCGCATGCCACAACTTGGCGTATTTTACGTATGTAAGGATCTTGGTTTGAAAACATACAAAATTCAACTCGTTCAGGAAAGAATCGTAATCGGGCGACCTTTCGATTCGTCACCGTTTCAGTCTTTGGACTCTTGGAAACTTGAATAAGATCCTCTGTTTTCGACCAAAATTTTGTTCAGCGGTGAGGCGCATTTCTGGCTTAATAGCTACATCAATAAGCACTATTACCGTATTTGTAGAGTAACCCGAAGAGGTTCAAGAGCTACCATTATATCCAGACAAAGCCACGGTCTGGTGTGGTTTATGGGCAAGCGGAATCATCGGCCCATATTTCTTCAAAAATGAAGACGGCCGCAACGTAACTGTGAATCGCGCCCGTTATCGTGCCATGATAACGGACTATTTGCTGCCTGAAATTGAAGCCCGTGATCTTGACGATATTTGGTTTCAACAAGACGGCGCTGCTTACCAAACAGCCCGTGAAAGCAGGACTTTATTACAAGAACAGTTTGGTGAATATTTACTTTCACGACCTGTGCAATGGGCGCCTAGACCATGTGATATCACACCTTTAGACTTTTTCCTTTGGGGCTACATAAAATCCAAAATCTACATGGATAAGCTAGCTACGATTGAACAAGCAAGGAAGCCCTGAAAGGCACTTGATATGCTCGAACGGGGCATCGAAAATTGGAACTGCAAAAAGGACCATGCTAGGCGCAGTTACAGCCAACATTTGAATGAAATAATTTAAAAAAATAAATGTCAAGATTGGTTCTTTTCTCTGATAATAAAGAATACCCGATAAAATTGAAGTTTATATATTTTTTTATTTTTGAAACAAGTACCTCCAAATGAATCACAGCTTTTGTACTGCAAATATTCTGTTACAGTCATGTATAATTGGGCATTTCTGTTTGTTGAAAATAAATAAATTAAAAAATAATAGCTTCTTTAATCAAAGTCATGAAATCATCTAAATTAACACGATAAATACCAAACATGACTAATTTGAATCCATTCTCGTTGAAATTGGCTTAATTACTTTAATAACACTGTATTAGAAAATAAAATATTTTAATTAAAAGTTTTGTTTGTTTTTATGATGAAAGATTGTTTAATGTTATTTCTCTCATTTCAATCAGGCGATGGAAGTCCAAGGTTGGGTAAAGTGCGAAAGTTCCACAAGAACAAAGACACTCTCGAGGTCCCCTTTACGTCCAGCGAAAGCGGATTCGAAACCGAGCTGGATTGCCTCGACTCATCCCTCTCCAATTCATGCAACGAATCGGAGGAGACCGTCACACGTCTTCACGCGAAAATTGAAGTCCTAGAACAGATTCTGACGGAACACTCCATTCCCATACCCACGGACTATGCCTCTCAGTCGGTAAGTCGTCAGATGTTCTAAAAAAGCTATTGCCTATGAGACGTGTACGTTTTCATTTTATTTATGCGCTACTATTCTAGAGATTAGATAGACACTAATTTTAATAGTTTAGATAAGATAGTGATTTTATTTTTTGGCGATGTGCAGTTGCTGTAACACTTTTGTCATTTTTTTATTTAATTGTCGTTTGTTGTTTATATTTTTTCCCATATATTTTTAACACTATGATAGAACTAAGTGCATTACTACTTGTATTAGTGTTCATGGACATTTGTTAGAGAAGCTAGAGAGGAATGTTTCGTAGTGTTACTATCTAACTTTTATTATTATTATTATTACTTTTATTTTGCCTCTGTGATAAATTGCGCTTTTTTTCCTCCATGCAAATCGTCGCTGAGTTGTGTATCAGTATTAACTAGTTAGCTTTACTATAATTTACTTATCTTGTTTGGTGTCGTACTACTTTTTTTTCTGTTTATCTCATTTCCTTTAGCTTCTCTATAAAATTTCTGCTGCTAATGAATATGTATTGTGTTAGTATTAAATTGAAATGATTTCTGAATAAATTATTGATTCTTCAATAGTTATTTTAATTTTCCTAATACATTTTTTTATAGAGAAGCTAAGTTGAACTTGATTATGTGCGACGTTACTATGTGAGTGAGTGTGTGGAATGCATTTGCTGTCCTATCTAGATCTCTTGTGCGTACTATGGAAGAATTTTCGACTACGGTAGGTAAGGTACTGGGTACTGGGTTTTTTTTCTCTTGTAAATACGATGGTAAGAAATGTGATTTATTGTAAATTCTATTTGCAACGCGCAACAAAATTATTGCCACCATATAAATTCAATTTTCTGGTTTTATTTTTTACTTCTGCGCTCTTCAGGTGTCGTTCGCAGTGGCTTTTTATTCAGCACATTAGAAACATATCGCAAACTGTACATTTAATTTTTGCGCCATTGTAAATTAAATCAGAATATCCAATTATTGACTTTTTTGCTTGATTGAACTATGTCCATTTTCTCGATACAGCTAACCCTAACATTATTATTATATACAACAGTTTGTTGCAAAACAAATACACATCACTCAAGATACACACTAATATGTAATATCGCAGACGAAATTGTGGAAACTGCAGATCGGGAGGGAGAAGACTGCGCGTTGACCTGGTACGCCAGTGGAGTGCACATCAAAATTTTCTTGTAATCACACAACATATATAGTACTGTGCAAAAGAACGGAGGACCTTCTTGAATTTTACAAGAAACTATTATAAAAGGATAAATAATAATATTACACAAGTTAAAATTTTTTTTAATGTATAAAAACTAACACATATCGATATTGATACATAAACAACATAAATTTTCAATATTTTGTATGACCTCTTATTTTTTATGGTATCTTGCATTCTTCTTGGTAGGCTTTCCATTAATGAATTAATGAAATTTTCAGGAATATTGTACCACTCTTCCTGTAGTATGCTCCACAGTTCATTTTTGTGTCAAGATAATCCCACTCAAGCTCAATAATATTTAAGTCTCTTTTAAGGACTTTGAGGTGGCCATATCATAGTCTGCAATACCCCATCTTTAATCTGATTTTCGATATCCTCACTAACTTCTCGTGTGTTTTTTCTAATCGAAATGTTGTTAAAAATATAAAAACGAATTTCTGGACATTTCTTGTATTCGGTAAGTCCAGTGCAGTACACTACAATTTTACTTAGGGTGCATTAATAATTTTAAAAAATATCCAAATCTCTATCGCCCCGTATCTTAAATAAAAAATCTTTTCGAAATTAATCCGAGGACAAAAAATGTGGACAAGTTAGACAACCGTAGGCATTAGTATGAAGTTGGCTGATTAAAAATACACCCAATTCCTCGCGATAGGAAAGGAGATTGCTTTTCGAAGAATTCAATGTTATAATATGACATTGTGATATGAAAATTTGTTGATTAACATCTTGGTATCGATATCTTTACGATATTATCAAAAACCCTAGTTCATCTATGTTCTTCAACTTCGATCCCAAGCTTATCTAAATACACGACGTGTGAAATAATTTAATTTTAATATATTGCACTAAATGATATTTAAAAACACCTATAGGCTAATATAAGTATAAGCAAAATTATTCACCATGTGACTGGCAATTTTATAAAATATATTCGGCCATTGAAAATTTTTATTTCTAATTTGAAAACTGGCAATATTAATACATAATTTACAAATAAATTGTACGAGGACGATGGATGATAAGGGGGAGATGAGACTGGCCCATCAGTGTTTGTTTGTAAAAAAAAAATTGGTATTAGTTTCGCGATGCCTCCACTGCTGAGCTTGCAATTTCATAGTGGCACAAAAAATCTACTGGGTTGATGTTAAACAGCTTCCAATTGTCGAAAATTTATGCTCTTTGACGTTTTTGATTTGCATTCTGAAAACACGGCACCCACCTGGCAGAGAGGTTAGAGGTACAAAATGTGGTGTGCATATTCAGCAGACATGCACACAGTCTTGGCAACTTCCTTCACTTTCATTCTTCAGTCACATAACAGAATTTAATTAACTTTTCCAACCATTTCTGAAATGGCTACACGTTTTGGTGGTCTAAGACGTGATTCATTTTCGAGACTCATGTCGCCAGGTTACGGCAAGCAACCCAGCGCTATTCGTGGCCTTCTAAACAGCATCGTTGCCCAACGTTTGCTGCATATTCGTCAAAATCTCATTTGCGTTCGTCTTCTTAAAAAACAAGTACTAAATTGCACCATGAATAGCGATTTTATCCATTTTACAACTTTCATCAAACACGTCTTCTTTAAGCAAATGTATCTGTTAAAACCAAGCCAGACGATATTTGAAATTTAAGTAGCCTCTTGTAAAACGTATGGAATACTCGGAAGTCCTCCGTCAAAGACGGCCAAGACGATTCCTACAACTGAAAAGGTAATGGCCATGATATTTTGGAATTTGACGGTCAGACTTCTTGTTGACATTCTTGCAAAGTACCAAATTAACAACGTGACATATCGTGCTGCCCTTTTGGACAAAGCGAAAGTTCCAATTACCGGAAAAAGATCCGCAATAGCACCCGCCGTACTCTTTAGACCTTGTCCTCCAACTATCACCTTTTCACATCAATGGAACACGCGCTTGCAAATCAGCCAATTTCGAAGAAGTTAGAAAATGACTCGATGAATGGTTTAGCTCAAAGAACAAACAGTTTTTTTGGGATGACATCCATAAATTTTCTGAAAGATGGGCAAGATGTGTAGAATCAAATGGCCAATACTTTGGATAAATAAATTTTTTCCATTTTCTTGAAAATTATGTAGTTTATTTTACGAAAAAACCTGTAATGACTCTTCGGTACAACTGGTATTTGGTAATTTTTCCTTTAGTTTGTTTTGTATGCACATTTTGTATGACTTTCGGGACAAAGAAACGGTATACTGTAGCTTAATAAGTTGATGTGATAGACAAAAACTAGGATCATTTTTTGGATTCAGATGCTAAAAGTTAGTCAAAAAAGAGTTCAATGAAATTCGTGTTTTCCAACGTAATTTGAAACGCTCTTTTTATTTTATAAATACACTATAATAACATTTAAATATACAATATTCCACACTTCAGCGTCCAGTATCGTACCTTCTCCAGACAGTAAGTAGATGCATTACGCATTTATGTCGCTTTTTAATTTTAAAACAAATCATTAATTGATGTTATTTTGTTTCACTCCATATATTAATTATGTTGTTTATTTCTGATAGTCGATACCGTTTTCACGTTGCAAAATAGCAATTCTGTTATCTATGATCGTGACGTAATCATATTAATCACACAATTTAAAGAAACCAAGGCGGAGTGTATGTAAAAATATGCATGTATCAATGTATCACTGCATGTGCTTTCAGTGTGATTTTATAAAGAAAGACTGAAATTAAATTCTAATGCGATTACATCAGAATATGTGCAAGTTTGGGCATACTGCATGTTTTGAGGTATGTGCATCTATAAGTAGATATAAATAGTTTATTTTGATTTTATTCGTTACTAACATTTTTTTAATATTTTTTTTTTTCGAATTTTATGTAATTTATAAAATATTGAGATACGTTTCAAAGTGAGAGTGTTCAGTTTTATAATATACTTTAACATGTGACATTGTATTTAATCTATTTGTGGTTGTTTTTGAGAATTTTGGGGTTATGTAATTACGGTTACCCAAAATGAAAGTCGTAGGCCTGTAATCATTTAAATTCATTTCTTGCTGTATACAATAAACTCCACACCTTGTTTTTCCGAATAACATACACTCCCTGTCGAAATTATTAGATTCTCTAATGAAATTGTTTTTATGAGAGAAAACATATAAAAGTCAAATTATAAGGAAAATTTGTTCAATATTGGAAATAATTTAATCACTTAAGGTTGGGCTTCCGGGCTGGAACCGCGTCACTGGTATAACTGCCGACGTTTCGTACCCACTCGTATGGGACATCTCCAGGACTCAACTACTGCTACTTGCACTGAAACAGTTTCAGTGCGACAGACAGTAGCAGTAGTGAGTACGAAACGTCGGCATTTCTACCAGTGACACGGTTCCAGCCCGGAAGCCCAGAAGAAGACACTTAAGGTTGATATATAACCCCTTTACAAATTAATTTTCGTATTCTGTATACGTATTTCGGCAACTAAGTTATCATCAGCAGATAATTGAACAGTGTCGCACCTGGAAAACTACGGCAAAACCCGCGCTAAGCAAATTCCGTACACGATCTGTACCGTCGAAAGCCAAAACGCACACTGTACATTCGTTTGTACCATTGGAAATAATCTTCGGTGTAAGTTTCGCTCTGTTTCGTGCTAGTCGTGTTCAATTGAACGCACTAATTCTTTTAATGTCGTCCTTTCGAACAGAAATGAAACTAACCGAACAAAGGATAGTACATTAGTCTCACCTACCTCGTAAAAGGAATAATCAAGTTGAGCGTACATAAGTACAAAAAGACAGCGAATGTCTAATAAGTTTAACTCAACAACTTTGTTGTCGACGAGATATCAAGACGCGTTTCGCTTATCCAAGGCTCATCAGTTAATCTCGATCTCATCGACGAATGATTGAAATATAATTACTTTTCACAACCATGAGGTATCGTTTCTATACGAAAAACCGCGAAGAAATGACAATTCGTCGACGAAGTTGAGGTTAATTGACGAGTCTTGGATTAGTGAAACGCGCCTTAATATCTCGTCCTGAATAAATAACAATCCTAAACTTTATTCAAAGGAGTCGATATTGGAACTATTTTATCATCTTCCATAGTTAAAGTAAAGTGAACTGCGTAATATGTTAGAAAATAGTTTTAAAGAATGCTCAAACCACAACCAAAAATAGAAAATATCACTTACGTTTTTAAGTTAGTAAATTTTCAAGTTTTTTCAGTTAATATTCCCTGATTGTTTATTATAATAATTATAATTCATTTCAAGATTTATTTAGCATACATGTTTATCTTGCAAAAAATTCATATGATTAGGTAATTTTGATGGGGCCCTGTGGTTGATTAACTTAATCGCTGAAGTTATAACCCCTTTCTACATTAATGTGTGCGTTTTGGATTTCAACGGTACAGATCGTGTGCGGAATTTGTTTCGTACGGGTATTTTGCCATAGTTTTCCATGTGCGACACCGTCTAATTATCTGCTGATGATGACAACTTAGCTGTCGAAACATGTATACAGAATACGACAAATTAATGTGGAAAGGGGTTATATATCAACCTTCAGTGATTAAATCAAATGATTAATTTTACCTTAAAATGCTTACACAAAAAAAAGAAATTCCTCGCCAAAATTATCCCAATGCTGAAAAAGTTTTTCTTGCTTTGTATAATTCATGTAGTAAATTTTAAAAAACTTATAATCTTTATTTCTATTTAATTTGCCCATGAGATGCACAATATCTGGGCATTGATTGTACATATATGTATAAGTACATAACAAAATATATCCTGTTTTGCGTATATTTATCTTTGAATTAAAATCGTTACCTTTACAGTAACAATTACCTATTCACAGAAAATTTCGCAATCATTTCGTTAGTACATCATTTACCTTTCATATATAGCATTGTGTGACATAAGCGTCTACATATAAATACCTATTGCTAATACACTATAGTGTATTAGTAAATATCAAGGTAGTATCTTTAAACCAATAGAAAAGTACAGTATGTTCCAAAATGCACTGCGTATTTGCAAGAATGAATAACTATTTCATCAACGATGAAACAAACTTACTAGTTTTGATTGATAAATATGGAAGTTTTTGGACGTGATTTGCAATAAAAATTTTTGCTTCAAATAAATGCAAGGGATTTTTATAACAATGAATATTGAAGACATTTTACCAGATATGTACTCAAAAAAAGTATAAGGCCGAAAACGAACATCTAGGCCAGAATCTCCTAACCTACACAGCAACCCAATAAATCTAGTTCTAATAGTATCGCAACCCAAATATACATTTCTCAATACAAAAACATAATGGACCTTTTTTTAATTATTTCACCTGTTGAAGATACAGTTTGACCGCTAATGTTTATGTAATATCATTCCGCGATCCAAAAAAATTTCGGCCCGATCTAAAAGTCGGTTGGAGAAACGCTGATGTAAACTATTTCATGTATCTTAAAATAGATCAATTTTAAGTTATCATTACGAGGGTCGGCTGTAAAGTTAGTGGAGTAAAAATAAAGGAAAGATCAGCGGTTTAAAATTGTGTTTATTTCCCAACATATCACCTGCCACCTCGATGCATTTGCACTATTTGATGATCCAACACATTAACATCCTTGTCTGCTGAAAATTTCTGGCTTGCAAGGTATTTTGTAGGTGTGAAAAAATGTGGTAATCTAACGGTGGCAAATCCTGCGAATAAGATGCTCCATCTGTCTATCATCCCACAGGCTTTTCAGGCCACCGTCGTATAATATGTAAAGTCAGTTAATTTCCAATAATAGCTTACAGTAGTTCTTGAAAAATAAATACTATTTTATAAATTTTAACACGTCACAAATCTTTGCTCCGAATATTGGTAAGTTTTAGTTATTTGGCAAGGCACACAGACAATATCAATACCTAAGAAAGTACGGAGTAAAGGTCCAATCTATCATACAGAATGATCATATTCGCAGCTCATGAAACAATGGTTTTTGTATCATCATTTACATGAATTCAATTTCCACGTAACTCTGTGGTATACTTAACAAGTACAATATTTATGAAATATATTTATCGGTGTATTTTGGAACTTTTCTCTGATCATATAGCTTGCACTTTATCATGTAGACATTTGTTTTGTATAACAATGAAACTAATTACAATATTTTTTTTAAATATATTTAGGAAACCGATACGGCCTTAAGAAAAGTCAGAGCTTTCCCAGAACATTCCGACCGGCTCGAGAGGCTCTTAATCGAATTAAAAGACGATATAATCCGACTATTTCCGACGGCCAATGGCGCCAGCAGCATCAGCGAAAAACTCGAACGACTGATCGACGAGAAGGTTTCGGTTCTTGATGGTATTACGCCTCAACAAAAACAGCAGCAGCAGCAACCCACCACTACCGAACTTTCTGTCGAAAAGAAAACGAAAGACGTTTCAACCGAAACAGAAAACGAAAATGATACCGTTTTGCGGGAAAAACTAGAAGAGATGAAGCAGGAGAACGAATCTCTTAAGACAGAGTGCGATGACTTGAAACAGTGTCTGCAACTGATGGAAATCGAGTATGAAAAGTGCGAGAAGTATTGGGCG
Source organism: Dermolepida albohirtum (assembly GCA_031893035.1). Taxonomy (NCBI): domain Eukaryota; kingdom Metazoa; phylum Arthropoda; class Insecta; order Coleoptera; family Scarabaeidae; genus Dermolepida; species Dermolepida albohirtum. The sequence continues at coordinate 61,405 of JAVIWB010000537.1, read as the reverse complement.
ACAACTCTGGAGGATGAACGTAAAGTTTTCGAACAGGAACAAGGTCAATACAATGACCACTTGATGAAATTGACTGATAAAATAACAGAATACGAAAAGGAGTTTGTCGAAAAAAGTAATAGATTGCCTCCGATCGAGGAGAAAAGGAAATTAGAAGAGCAATTTACAGATTTGGAGAACGAATTTGAGGAATATAAAGAACAAGCCGAATTCCAAATGGACGAAAAAGATCGTGAAATAATGGATTTGAAGGAAAAATTAGAAGAATTACAAGTTATGCCTAGGAGCACGACGAACGCCTTGACGCAAACCGATATTCAAGAATATAGATTGCACAATCTAACCAATCATGTTATAGAATCGACGAATTTATTCTCGGAAGACACCATGCCTTTTACTTTAAGTGTGCAGAATAATTCCCCTGACGTTTCGCTTTTGACCATGGACCCAGTGACGGTGTGGGCGAAAAGTTCGCTTGATAGCGAATGTCAAACGACTACCACAGACACTACGACTTCCTTGCCCGTAACGATGACATTCCCCGATTCCCAACCCGACGTTAAGCAATCACTGTCGTTGTTCGACTTACCCTCCACTTCGACTGATAATGCGAGTAACGGTTCGCAAAAAAACTCCACCCCCATGCGACCTAAAAGAACGCGGAAGCACGATCGGAACACCATAAGTCAAAGATTGTATAAGAAGAGCTTAGATCAACTTCCCGCCGAAGGTTCCTTAACTTCTGGCAAATGGAAGGCCACCGAAGATTTGAGAAGTGCCAAACAAGAAGAAGTCGTTGCTGTACCTGTTAGTACGGTACATAACATGAACGGGAAGATCCATCACTTGGAACAGAGATGTAGGCATTTGCAAATGGTTATCAAGCAGCAACACTACCATGCGGAACAAGTTTTACAACGTAAGTACTATTATTAATTATTTCAATATTTTCAAAAATTCTGTCAACTTGGTCAATCGTAGAATGTCAAGTAATACATTACTTACAGGCCTTTGGTCCCGTACTCTCTTAGCTATAATACTTATATTATAGCTAAGAGAGTACGGGACCAAAAGCCTGTAACGGGGGCTCCGCTTTATCACCCCCATTACCTCTTTCACGTGATCACGTGACAGCTCGCGCGAAATTCAAACGCTCGGGAGGTAGCAAACCGCTATGAATCGATATTGAATAGACAAAGAACGACATTTGATCAAAAAAGAATTGCTTTTAACTGAGAAAGAATAACTTTTAACAGGCAAAGAACAGATTTTATCAGTTCATTAACAATTCAGAATAGTTCAGTATCACTTCAAAGCTGTTTTTTTACCAGTTAAAATTGGTCTTCATCAGTTAATAGCTATTCTTTATCAATTCTTTACCTTAATCACTTAAGGTTGATACATAACCCTCTTCCACATTAATTTTCGTGTTCTGTATACGTATTTCGACAACTAGGTTGCCATCGTCAGCAGATAATTGAACAGTAAACTTAATTGTCAAAATACGAATACAGAATACGAAAATTAATGGGGAAAGGGGTTTTATATCAACCTATTACTATTACCTACGCATTAGATTTTCCAATTAAGTGTTTTCTAAGGCAGTAAATGTTTGTCTTGGTCATATGATCTGTCGGGGTAAATAAACGCTAGGCCTCTCCATATGTTTATCAGATTTAACAAATAAAAATATAAATAAATGATATAAAATGAATTGTAAAGGGTCTTCCAATAAGAGGTTTCATTTTGATATGTAAAAAACGAGTATTTTTAAGCGAAATCATCAGATATTTATTTAATTGTAAAGAGGAGGGTATGCCATTAATAATGGAAGAAAATGGCCGCCATGGCTACACTTGCAAGAGCATGTTCTTTTCATGAAATTTTCCATCACCAATTCGCAGATTTGCCGCTGTATGTTCTCAATAACTTCGCGAATTCCATCTTCGAGGTCTTGAATCGATTGTGGACCATTGGCATAGCCCTTCTCTTTCACGTAGCCCTAAAGAAAAAAGTCTAAAGATGTTCAATCACAAGAACTTGGTGGCCAATTATGATCGCCTCTTCGAGTAATCACACGGTCAGGAAACTTTTCAGGCAAAAGAGCGATGGTATCGTTACTTGTGTGGCACGTAGCGTCTTGTTGAAAATAAACATCGTCCATATCAATATCTTCCACTTCCGGCCATATAAAATCATTAATCATCGTTTGAAAGCGCAATCCATTCACCGTAACAGTTGCTCCAGCCTCATTTCCGAAAAAGTAAGGTCCAATGACCCCGCCAGACCAAAAACTGCACCAAACAGTCACACGTTGAGGATGGAGAGACTTTTCAACAATAATTCTTGGGTTTTCCGAGCCCCAAATGCGACAATTCTGCTTGTTAACGTAGCCTCCGAGGTGAAAATGGGCCTCATCACTCGAGATGATTTTTCGATGAAATTCCGGATCAGTTTGATACACTTCAAGGGACCCAATCAGCAAAAAGATACAACGTTGTTGATGGTCGGTAGGCGTGAGTTCTTGTGTTAACTGAATTTTAAAAGCCTTAAAACCACAGTCTTTATGCAAAATACGGTGTAATGTCGTTTGTGGAATGCCCAATTCCAAAGATCGACGAGAAATGGACAAACCTGGGTTTTCCTCAACACTATGGGTTACAACAGCAATATTCTCCGTTCTTGAACGACGTGCACGAGTTCGATTCTTCACATCACTAACTTGTCACAACAGCTCAAATGTTTCCAGTATTTTCACAATTGCTGGCCGAGAAGGTTCTTCACGACGACCCAAAAATGCTTTAGTTTTGCGAACTGTGACCGCGAAATTTTCACCATTTTTCTAGTGACTTTTAATAAATTCAATGCGTTGTTGAAGCGTATATCGTTTCATTTTTATTAATAGTGTAGTTTTTACTTGTCATTTGTCAAGTAGTTACATGTTGAGTCATGACAACTGTCAAAATAGCGAGCTATTGAAAATGAAATGTCTTATTGGAACACCTTATATGTATTTAACAGAAAAAGTAGTAAGGTCAGTGAAAAAGCAATTTTATGTGAATTTCATTATCAAAAGTTAACAACCGGTCATTTGACAGGTCGTGGTACGTTTAGTGTTGAGTAGGTATTATTGGGGCAGAGTTGCTGATTATATGCACATAATGCTAACGACTTGAACAAATTTGGAATGTTTTTCAATTCAAATAATTTAAGAATTTGTATTTATTAATGACACTCAATAGAGCAAAACGGATTAAATGCCATAGGGGAAGAACCTGACGTGATAGGGAAAAGTGAATTTGGTATTTGAAACCACCGTGTCAAAATTATTTAAAAACAAATGTCAGAGTACAATCACCAGAAAAAAAATATTTAGAGTTATTTAAAGCCATAAATTTATAACTAATTGTGTTAATCTTTGATTTAGATTGTTGGCAACAGCAGCGCGAGGAAAAAATCCAACTTCAGTACATATTGAAGGGTACCCAAGAGAAATTGGATCGTCAGATTCGAATGTGCAACGAACAACTAGAACGACTGGCACGCACAGACCTATTAGTTAAGGATTTATACGTAGAAAATGCTTTTCTGGTAGCCAACGTCCAAAGATTAGAACAAAAATGTCATTTGCTATCTCAATGTAATTCTAATAACTCCGTTTAGGTAATAAAATAATAAATTTCGAGGAAGAAGGATAGGTTGAACGCGGTGGAAGCAAAAAATTCTTCGAAGCTCTTGTGCCTTTTTTATTGTTTAATTACTTTACGTTATGGTTCTTGTTGTGGAAAGATTGAGAGATTTTTATTACACTGTAAAAACTTTAAAGAGATGCGTCTTCATTTTCCGTCGTTTATATCATATTGATATTGTTGAAAATTTAATGAAGAATACCTGATATAGAATCTAGTTTAGCCCATAAGGAAAAAATACTACAACAAAGCAAATAAAACACAAAAGTAATAAACTAAAACGGTTGGATTGTTGTAAACAATTTATTTTTTAATATTACAATATTTGCATCTTCTTTTTTTTTTTTGTTTTACATATCACTTAATATTTTTTCCAAAGAATTTTATATATAAGTTTGTTAATATAATAATATTATAATCATGTTTCAAGTAAAGTGTCATATGATTCAATAATATAAATATACTTTTACAAATACTACTGGTGTATTTATTTCTTGTTTGCTAACTATCTATAACACACAAATTCCATGAAAGAAAGAGATTCGACTGAAAATATTAGAAACCCTACGAACTAGTAAACATCAAACGAGTTCAGTGAATACTCAGTTGTTCGAAACAATTTTAGTATTACATGAAAAATAAATAAACCCCAAAATTTCAGGCAGTATAAAATGTACAATCTTGTAAACATACACTACCGTCCATAAGTTTAATCGCACTACAGATAATTTTAATTGCAGAAGGAAATAAATTATTTAATATATTGAAATTTTATCCGAACTAAAATCATTTTACATATTTGCACGTTATTTAACCGAAGTATTTTGTATAACGAATGAACGCCCTATTTTCTATTTCAAGAAATAATATTCAGGTAAATAATATAATGAGGGTGTCATGGCGATTATCCCTTACTTGGAATTGTTTATTGTATGGTTTATTACGTGGACGTAATAGCCAGTCTTTACCTGATATTTGTGCGCTTGTAAGGGTATGTTTTATGTCTATTACACAGTGAATACTCAGTATTTACGTAGTTAATGAAGCGTCAGCATGTGCTATCGAGAGAGCGCATTTTTTTTAATTGCGTTTAAAACATGGCAAGGAGAAGGCAACTAACTCTTGAACGAAGGGCAAGAATTATTGCTTTGCACAAAACAAAGCAATCGCCCGAAAACTAAAAGTTTCCGAGTATTGTGTTCGTCAAACTATATAGAGAATGGCAGAAACTGACCAGAAACTGACCAACTCGGGGACCGAAAACGCAGTGGATGGCCTACGGTAACTACTAAAAGAGAAGATGAATATCTGAAATTAATGTTCTTGCGCAATGGTCACCTCACAGCTCCGGAAATAGCAGCATAATATAATGTACACTACGAAGCCACAGTTAGCGTAACAACAACCAAACGCCGTTTAGCTGATGTTGGACTTAGAGGTCAAAACCACGCCTGTTTGCACAACATAAACAAAAAAGATTGGCCTGGGCGAGAACACACAGGTACTGGGCTGCCGAAGAAATGAAACAATTCTTACGGACAGATGAATCCAAATTTGAAATTTTTGGAAATAAATGCCGTACTTTTGTTCGTCGTCGTGTCGGGGGGAGAATGTTAGATGAATGTGTGGTTAAGATAGTGAAACATGTTGGTGGAAATGTGATTGTTTGGTGTTGCTTTGGAGGTGGGCATATCGGAAAATTGATGCAAATCACAGAAAGAATGACAGAAGTCTGTTTGGGTATATTGCAAGAGCATGCTCTTCCGTTAGTGATGGAGGTAATGGGTTCGGGGTTTTTTTATCAGCAAGATAACGACCCCAAGCATACAGCAAAGATTGTAGAAAGGTTTTTCGCCGATCAAACTGAAAGAGGAATCCTTACATTAATGACATGGCCACCCCAAAGTCCGGACTGCAATCCGATAGAGCTATTATGGGACTGTTTGGATCGTGAAGTGCGTAAAATACCTCCCACTAGCAAGACAGATCTTTGAGGTAAGTTGCGGAATGCACTCTAGCAATGAGGAATATCTCGACCGACTAGTTGAACGAATGCCACGTGTTTGTGAAGCTGTGATCGCAGCTAGGGGTGGTTACTTTGGCGAAAGTAAAATTTAAGCTAATTTATTATAATATTACTTAGATTAATAATGTCAATTGTTTGAATTCCATGTTAATTTACTATTTTATAAATAAATTTGCCATGAAAATAAACAGTCTCTTTAATATCATTGCACAATTAAAATTATCTATAGTGCGATTAAACTTATGGACGGTAGAGTACATATTTTCTTTAATCATACAGATTCGCCAAGGATTTTTTTATATTTACCAAGATCAGTAGCTTTACCAGCGCTCTACATCTGATTTACACATTTTCCTCATAAAAAAAAAACAGGGTGCGTCAGTGAAGCAGGAAAATTTAAAAACTGTTAATCATTTGGCGTTTAGGTGAGGGCGCTAAAGTTAATGTCAGTCAATTAACGCCATTTAGTAAACATGGAGTAGCAGTCAAGTACTCATCGTGTTTTCTGTGTAAAAGCGTTTTATAAAAATGTTCACTCCGCGAGAATTGTGAGAATGTTACTTCGAACTAAATTCAATACTCCGCGTCATGGGCGGGTACAGTCTATTCACGCAATTATTGTATGGGTACAAAAGTTCGAAGAACGCAGCGAAAATGCCGTATTTGTTGTTTATATAGTAGCTAGCATATTTTATTATAATTATTAGAATTGCGCGAGACACTGCCAAATTTCACTTTGCCACAGTAAATATTGAGGTGATATGTATGGAAAGAAGTGTAGGATCAGGTCACTTATTGTTGCTCACACTGTATATAAAGCCCCGCTTCTTATATATGAATGTACATTTGTAATGGATTCATTTTATATTTCCGCGTTTATGTATTTTAACACATTAAGAACCCATATAAATATGCACTAATATTACACAATACACCCCTACGCATTTACGGCTCAGTATACCTGAACCTCATTTACATTACCGTTACCTTATCGCATTCTTACACCAGTGGATTTATTATGTACTCCTTTAAATTGAATTTGGTCCAAATTTTGTCTATACATCAACATGTCCAGAAAGTTAGAAATATTAGAAATTGATCATGGTTTCCATAAATTTGTTAATCAATGTACTGGGTGAGCAAGCTCAAGTGAAGTATGGTGGTATGGGTCCCTAGTTTCATCTTTTTTAGTTTTCGTAAGTTATCCATAAGAATTTCTGAGTATTACCGATACGCTGTTTTTACTTACTTACGTATTTTTGGTTAAATTATTTAGTTTTGTCTTCCCTCGTATTTTGACTAATTTTCTGGCTATTGTAAGTACATTTGTAAATTTCTCATCTGTCAAATGTCAAGAACCGTGTGAAAATAATTTGCTATAAAATTATTTAGCAAACATTTGAAATTGAACTAGGGACCTTTATGATACCATCGCACTTCACTTGAGTTTGCTCACCCAGTATTTATCCCTAGCGAACCTGTACGTCTGTAAAAAGCAATCACATCTTCCCGCAACATTACGAGCATTCACCAAATCTAATAAAAAGAACCCAAACTTTACACCAATTTACAAAGCCTATCTAAATTCGTAGAAATATAACGTATCAACATTTAAAAAATATCTGTATAAGCTCCTCTACACAATATGTACAGATAAAATGATTAACAGAACTTTTTCCAGTACTCGTAACAAGATAGTACACTTTAAGGTTCTAATGATATCTTATATCCAAAAAATGGGGACAACTCTTATAGGCACAATATAAATGGATTTTGTTTCCATAGTAAAGCCAAAAATTTGACGACGTATGTACATACAAAAATACTTTTAATAACAGACATTTACATGGTATTTTCTTCTTAAAGATGAAAGTAATAAAAAAATTGAGATGCAAGAAGGGATAAACTTTAATCTTATCATTGTTTGATGTGGGGTAATTCTTCGCTGTCTCAATAATTAACGGGGACGTACTTTGTAAAACTTACTACATGTAGAGTTCGATTATTTAGAGAAGAAACTATGACTCATCAAAATCCGTGCGACGAGATTCTACCATAGGCGTAACACGGTGGCATTCAAACAATACTTAACCTAACTTTAATATTTCTGTATATATTTTTTACTTCAATCGTAATAATTTTTCACTTACCACTGATAAAATGGTTTTGAAAAAATACGTCTTTTATATAAATTATGAAGCTAACAAGTAAAAACAGCGAAAACAGCACACACACTATAAACACACGTACAACAATGGACACCACTGCAAACAGGGTCGCCCCTTCAGCGCATAATTGACTCGTCCTAAAGCAAATTTCGTCCGAGCGCATTGACCTTGAAGTTTCTTCTCTAAATAATCGAACTCTAGTACAATATCTCATGGTTTCTATCATAAATATTTTCATTCTGTTTCATGATTATGAGTTAAGTAAGCAATATATTTGAAAATGGCCGCTTAGCTAGATTACCAAGATATTTAAGCAAATATATAATATACTAAAATGAACGTTTAAAAATAAATTTACAAATGCTAAATTAAGTTATCTAACTATGCAAAAATAATTTATACTATGCTATATATAAGTAGAATATGTATGAATACTTTTAAGTAATTATATATTAATAGTTGAATATATTTTAATAATTCAAAAAATAATATAAATTCTAACCTTTAAAAATACGTACGCGTTACTTGACTACGCCTGACTGGAAAAAATAAGTTGTAATAGAGAAAGAAGGCAGCCAGAGGTACATCTGTAAGACAATGTCAAAGACATTAATGAATTTTACTTTGATATTCTTTAATTCATGACTAGAAGTAGTTTATTTTGCTGGCAGTTCGGTCGGTATCGGACGGGATGATTTTATTTATAGCTACATCGCACAATTAGTATTATGTATTAATTCCCTCGAGTAGCTTCTGTAGTATATATCGCTCGTTCAACCAATCGCACACAGGCGAGTTAAAATGTAGCGTAGATGAAAACACAGGTTACAAGGATTACATTCAATTATTAAATATATACGCGGGTATCTCAATATGTTGTGACAGTTTCGTAAAATGTGATGATTGCAATGTGAACTTAATGGCTTGCAAAGAATGTCGCGTGGAATCAGCGAGAGGTTAATTTTAGTAACCGTAAAATGTGATGTTTGCAATATAACCTTATTGTTTTGCAAAGAATGTCGCGTGGAATCTGCGAGAGATTAATTTTAGTAAACGTAAAATGTGATGCTTTTAATGTGACCTTAATGGTTTGCGAAAAACAGCCCGTGGAATCAGCGAGGGATTAATTTTAATAAACGTAAAATGTGATGCTTGCAATGTGATCTTAATGATTTGTGAAGAACGGTACGTTGAATCAAATGGTGAAAATACTAGTAATTGCTGTTAGGTTAGATATTTTAAGAAAGTAATATCTATCATTCTGAAAGTTCTGTTATTGGCGTAAATTTTTATCGTGAATAGCTTATTACATAATCAGAAAAGTTAAGAAGAATGTGGAAGAATATTTAACGAAATTATACAATGTGTTCAATAAAGATTGAGACGGATTATGCAACCAAGTATACAACAACAAAGATTACAGTTGGTATGAAATATCCTTGTAACTAGATCGTGACAGATCTCTCTTTATAACCCTACTAAATTGTTTGACATTTTGCCTAATTTGATTTGTAATTACGTGTTAACAATTATCAGTAATTTTCAGAAGTATTGGTAAATTTTTGGTGGTTAGAGCAGTAAGTTGGATTTAATTTCATATTGTGTTGGATAATTTTTTTAAAACTATAGATTTCTAGGGTCTAGGGAATTTTGAATGTAAGGCTACCAATAGTGTATGTTTGGTTGCATAAAGTTCCATCTCAATCATTAATGAACTCACTGTAGATATATGAGAAGGAAAATGCACTAGAAAAATATGGGAACTGTAATACGTACAAGCAGTTTAACTAACTTAGAGCAACATAAGTTGAATATTCAACTGCAAATATAATAGCTTTTAATACTTTGTTTCCAAGTATTGATTGCAAATTCTCATCAATCACTACATAACCTTAAAACTTTCCGTTTTTAATATTTTTCAAAATAATACATTTATTGCTGAAAAACCATGAGATAAAGGCGAAGCTATCTCAAGTGTCCTGCAGTGGTACTACAAAAACCCCTAAACCAAGGTAGTTTGATGATTTAGAGTTACCAACATTTCTTTTCTTTCCTTCTTACATACAACATTCAGTTATTTATTTCTAAGTGCTGCCAAATCATCTTCAATATTCAATAAATCCATGCCAACTACTCAGTGTTGCCAATTTTATTTTCTTTTTTCTCCCTATGGACACTTAAGATTGCTCACCCGGTATGAACTATCTGTTGGGGGTTGGTAAGAGAAAGAATTACGACATATTTATTCTGAAACAGTGACAGATAATCTAAAACATATATTAATCTAAGAGTAAATTCAAATATAGTAAGCTTTTATGTTAAACAAATTACAAATTTATTCGCACCGCGGGATTTTAAATTTCGAATTGTCCATCTTGAAATAAATGCTTTTGTATAATTTGGTGAATATAATGTACAAGTCCAATTTAGAAAACAGCTACCATATATACTGTTTTTCAAAAAGAGAGAGACAACTTTCTGAGCAGAACCAAATAATAGTTAATTTTTATTGGTTAAGAGCACGGCAAAATCACATGGTCGTATCTATTTGATCTTTTTGAAACAAATAAATAAAAACAAGTATTTTATTATGTGAATTGTACAACAATACTATTGATTTATTTACTTTTCTCTCTTTACTATTTCGAATTTTCACGAATGTTATAGGTTGTAATTTGGGCTTGGGAAATGTTTAGAAATTTATCTCTCCTTTTTTGAAATACAGTATGGACACCATGACAATTCGACACACACATAAAAAGTCTTTGGAGTAAAATATAACGGTGTTAAAAATTGCTGAAAAGATATTGAAGCTTTCTAAAATTTATTTATAATTCATTCATTTTCAACATGTGTTTATTTATCTTTGATATCATGAACTTAAAAGCGGAGTTATTTTGTTTGTCAAACGATAACCAGTATTGCCATATAATTTCTAGAATTTCGTCTAAACTATGGTAAAAGTTCCCGTAAAAGTCCTCCGAATTTCAAATTGCCTTGCATTAATTTTTTTTGTAAATTGTGTATGTATTTTACAAATTAAATATCAACGAATAATGCGTAAAGTTCTTCATGTCTTTTAAGACTTCTGACATGGAATCTATTCTTTTTAAAAGTGATTCCAAATGATCAACTGTTTTAATAAAACTGCGTTCGGATATAAGAGCTGCTATTTTTTTGTACTGGTATTTTCCAGTTAGTTAAAAACTTTTTTATAAAGTCAGTAATTTTGATTAGGATTGCCAGTTTTTTCCGCTTCCTGATGTCTTATAGATTTTCTACATATGTGCTATTAAATCTTTTCTATACTCACGCAATGAACATTAAATACACATACACAATGTTGATTCACACTTGATAGGTGGGGTAAAGTACTGCACAGAAAGAAATAGGAGATTACTGACTATCAACCTGGTCTTTCAGAGCACAATAGTGAAAGATAAAATGAATGAAAGATTTGATTTGTTTTGTACTACTTAGCTAACCCACCCTATCATAAACAGTAACAAAAAAAAGAGAATTACTAAAAATTAAAGAAAATATTAAAACTACATACTTTTCAGTTCGATATTTTCCCAAACTCCTATATTTTTGTGAGTATGAAGAATCTTTCCTTTATTTTGATATTTATGGGCAAAGTTATCAATATGATATTACCTCTAGTAGAGTAGTAAATAATAAATAACAGAACTTAATTCCTATAAAAAAAATTTGCACTAAACACAGTTATAGCCTTCCTTCCTCCAGAAAAAAATTTCAAACAGTTTCTACCCCTAAAATTATCACTAAGAGTTTAAGAATACCATTTACTAATAAAGAAATCTAACTTGACACTACTGATGATACCAATCTGTAAAAAAAAAAAACTACTAAAATCAGCAACCAGTTTCATGTTTTTCCGTTCAAAAATCTCTTAATCTTAATTTAAAGCATGCATCGATATTGTGTATGTTGGTTACCTTTCTAGAACACATCATTTAGTGTTTTTAAAATGATTTTTTCTTTGTACCTCAAAAAATTCCATTTTTGTCTTCTTAACTTGGTAATTTAATATTTCTTGGGCCTCTTTTTTTGTTTTTACTCTTTTCTTCGAATGTAACGTATGTGTATAATACGATTAATGATTGTATAGAAGTGTAATGACGGTTTAAATTATCTTTGACAATGATTTTAGGAGTTTTAGCTTAATTTTGTTTTTCTAAATTGCTCATCTGTAAAGGTTACGCTATTGACATTTTTAAAAGTTTTGAACTAAAAAGTAGTGTAGAAATCCGTGTGTATTAGGTTGCAGATATAATAACATCAAACATTAATAAACACATTTGTACAACACTGTAGTCACAGTAACTCCATCTGTGTTCTAACTACTAGAACAAATGAACTTGAAATTAAATTTTAGAACTAACTCCGAACTTTTATGTGTGTATAAATATCATTAAAATTAGTTACAGTTTGTGTCACAAGAGCGCGTGGGTGATTAAACATTAATTAGTTTAATGATTGTGCATGTACCGATGATTTCTTGGATTATTATTCAACAAAACTTTAGTATTGCAATGATTCTCGATGTATGTGAATGTTAATTGTATTTAATGAATGATTTCAATATTAACCCTACACGAAACCATTAAAGACCTCTCCAGAAAATACTTCGAAATAGTCCCCAATCATGAAAATCCATTAGTCTCCGAAATGGACATTCACCTCCACTTTGGAAATCGTCAAAGACCCTAAGACATCCTACTTGTTGACCTACCTTAAAATGACCATCCTAAACACCAATCACATATAATCCCTAGTAATCATATCAAAAATTCTATTTACCAAACTTTGTTTATTTATTACTCATAACCTTCAATTAATATTCAAAACCCGAAAGACCATAAGACGCAGAATTCTGCTCTCTAAATAAATTTCGGAAAACAATACCCGCGTCAAATAACCAAAATTTTAATTTAGGAAAGAAAGAACTCAGTTGATTTTCACCAACCCCTAGACCAGAAAACAGACAATCGATGCACGGAAAACATTACTCGCGTCAAGTAATCAAAACCATGGTTTAGAAATCAAAGAACTCAGTTCATTTCCAGGAACCCTTAGATCAGAAGACCAGAGGACAGGCAGTCGATGCACTCTTGAAGTTACTGACGTTATTATCGAAATGTCAGGACGAAAGATGTCCTTCTCAGAACCAAATCATCCAAAAGCGGTGAAATATTTCGAAGAACAACTCCTCATATACATATTAGTGAATTTGGTTGCTTTATCATCATTCAATCCATTCCTCATCCACATTTCGGTTCTCGGTCTTGTACCAAATGCTTTTCAAAATCGATTAAACATCTTTACAGTTCCCTTTTCGCATTTATTATTACATTAGTGGTTTCTAATTGTCTGTACTTCAAGAACATAATGATCCAGAACATCCTGGAAAGTTTGGAAATGGGACAACGGTTTAGGTTGGCCGTCGCAATCATCGGACATTAATCCAATTAAAAATGTGTGGCATTATATGAAAAGAAAACTGAGACGATTATAAATTAATTTAATTTGATGGCCTCTTAGTAATTTAAAAAATGTTGTTTTAAATATGGAAAAACATTGTCAAACAATAGCCAATAATAACAAACTGGAGTGCCTATTAAGAAATTGAAAAATGATCTCTAATGATCAAGAAGTAGGTGTTTTGTTTTAAGACAAGTTTTATCTAGAAAAATTACCCACACTCTCTTGTAACACAGACAGAATATACAAATTTCGTTTAATATTTATCTTAAAAGCTTAATAAAATTATATACACAGTAATTAAAAGGATTCGCTTTCGAGTTGGCAGTTATTAAAATATGATATCGTCTTTGCAAATTTTGGCATATTGCATATTCTCAATATACATTTTTTAAACGTAAACAAATTCTTTTCTTTCGGTATAAAGCGAAATGATACATAGCTGAGCGTATTGATAAACGTAAAAACTTACATTTGTTGCATTTTCTTTCTTTTCTTACCCTTCCTAATATCAACAATTAATTCGTTCAACGTTACCATGAATGAAAACTATTTTAACATTTTTCTCTGTTTTATACCGCATATTCTTGGCTTCGAACAAATCCAGTGCCTCGACAGCAGTGTCAAAAATATCTTTTTTATTATTGTTGGCTGGACACAGTTTGCTTAAAGATACATTCCGTTCACCAAGTAGTCAGCATCGTGAGCGTAGGATTTACCACCTCTTCGCATCCTCCTCCTGACGACGCGCAGACGGCAACCAATTAATATGGCCATGAGACAAGTTATTATTAAACCTGTAATTGATTAACATTATTTTAATCTGTAGCAGAGATGTTTCTTTACGAAGAAAATAAAATTTGGGGAAAGATTCCTTCCGCATTGCTAACTGATTAATTGATATAATAAATTTTCAAAAACTCACCGAAAGCTATAAAAATTGACAATTGATATTAACAGTAATAGTTTTTTGCGACAGAATATGCCTGGTTTACAGGACACAAATGCAATAAGGTCAGCTGCGTATTAATTATTTAGCTGTGAAGATCTACAACGCACTACCTAATAAGGTAAAAGACCAAATTATCACAATTCTGTCACAGCTGTAGCGATGTACTAAGACTCTTATCCATAATTGGACTACACAGGTGCGCGCGTATTATTTATTTAGCTGTGAAGATCTACAACGCATTACCTAATAAGGTAAAAGGCCTATTTGGTACGTAGACTTCCGCGGTCGTGGTCCATGCTATCTGCTTCTGGGTTTCCGGGCTGATAGTAAAAGGCCTATCTTTGAATAATCATAAAAAATCAGTGAGAGCAATGATAGCGAAGTAACAGAATAAGAACAGTTCAGGCTTTTCAAATTTTAAATTTGGACATACATGTTTTGTTGCTATATTTATTTTATATATAATTTTACAGTTTTTAAAGTGTCATTATTGTATTCTCATTTATTTGTATTTTATTTCTTTACGAAGAAAAAATATTAGATTCTCGGGCTCTCCGCGATGTTGGACAGAAGTTCTCGAAAGAATCGGCGTCTCGACGTTTCGATGACCTCTCAGTCATCTTCTTCAGGAGTTGCTTCGTAATGAAGCGTCAACCTGAAACTGTCTGTGACTGCTTCTCCCGCTGCTTTATATACTGTCTCCTCGTAACTTTTCGGGTTACATCGGTTTTGGTTTCTGTGTAATGGGATTTTAATGAGTTTTTTTTGCGTTCTGAAAAATTCGGTTTATATTTAATGGGATTACAGTTAGGTGTCATTAACAATGGATGAATGTTAATGGGTTGTTTGCATGCAGGTATTTGACAGGATTGTTTTATGATAGGTCCCCAGTAGGAAAAAAATGTGTAAACCGTCGTTCCTAATATTTAAGGTGTTTCCTCGTTTTTCAATCTCTATTGCCTCTCTGTATGTTCTTGCTCGGGAATTTTCTGTAGATGTTATTGGCCTTGTATTTTGGAAACCTATTGAATGTCCTGTTGTGCTAGTGTTGACATAGTAGTTTTGTTTCATACATCCACAGCATGTTCCTGCATGCATATATGTATATATACGAGGGAGCGTTTTTATATTCGCGGAATGGGGGACAAGGGGTGGAAATAAAAAAAACAAATTATTTTTCTTTTTCAATATATTCACCTGCAAGACGGATACATTTTTCACATCTTTCAATTAATTTATTTATACCCTCATAAAAAAATGATTTCTCTTTATCTGCAAAATACGCCGATACTGCCTCCTTGACTTCATCATCGGCAGTAAATTTTTTACCCAGCAGCTCTTTTTTCATTTTCGGAAACAGGTAATAATCACTCGGGGCCAGGTCTGGGCTGTAGGGTGGGTGATTCACAATTTCGAAGCCCACCTTATGCAGGGCAGCTAACGCAACGCGGCTCTTGTGGACGGGCGCGTTGTCGTGCAAAAGCAGAACACCTTTTGTCAATTTTCCCCCCGTCTTTTCTCTTTAATGGCTTCTTTTAGTCGCTCTAATATTGAAGCGTAATATTCTCCGGTTATAGAAACACCTTTATCTTTATAATCAATCAACAATATTCCTTCCGAGTCCCAAAATACCATTGCCATGAGTTTCCCAGCTGATTGAGACACTTTAAATTTCTTGGGAGGTGCTGTGCCCCTTTTATGCCACTGCATGGAGTCTTGTTTGGACTCAGGTTCATAATGATGAACCCAAGCTTCGTCTCCAGTAACAATTCCACTCAATACACCATCCTTGTCTTCATTACAGAGGTCCAAAAATGCACGCGAACACTCTACGCGCTGTTGTTTTTGCGGCGGCGTGAGCATTCTCGGCACCCATCTTGCGCTGACCTTAGACATGCCGAGATGATCGTGTAGGATTTTAAAAATTGTTGTATCGGATACTCCAACCATTTCTGCGAGTTGTTTCTTCTTTAGTCGAGCATCTTCGAGTACAATTTGTTCAACTTTTTGGATAAGTGCTGGCGTGGTCACCTCAATGCTCCTGCCCGGCCTCGGGTCGTCTTCAAGGGATTCCCTTCCTTGTTTAAATAAACTATGCCACTTGTACACCATGGTTTTTCCTGGACAAGAGTCGCCGTAAACCAATGACATCTCATTCATTATGGTCGCGACTGATTTTCCTTGCCTGGTAAGGAACTTTATAACGGCACGATATTCGATTTTTTCCATATTTCACTTTTCACTCCTGATTATGTTACTTGGTTGACGATAGCTCAAAGACTAACTGTCTAATAACAATGAAACTTCGTATTTATACTAATCATGAGTCGCTGCACAGGCCACGCCCCCAATGCGCCTACTCACCCCTCTACAACCCGCTCATTCCGCGAATATAAAAACGCTCCCTCATATATATACATTAATTCAATTCGCTCATTATTTTGTGCTCTATTAAAATGTTTCGCAATAAAAAAAAATAAGATTTATGAAATCAGAATATCGCAGTGTCATCAAATTTTTGATAAAAGAACTAAATTTTCTTAAAACTATTCATGAACGAATAATTGTAATATTTGAGGACGAGGCTGTATCTCCAAACAGTGTCAGTAATGTCATACTCGTATATCCATTGAAAATGATCAAAGAAACGAAAGGCTTCCGGATATAACCAATCCTGTCGTTTACATAAAAGTTGAGACTATGGTTCTGGAAGATTGTCATTCGAAAGTTTCTATAATTGCTAAAGCACTAATATATTTAAACCAAGCTTTTTAACAATTCTGCACGTTAAACTAGGAATGAGTATATTTTTCAACAAGATGGGTTCCAATATTGTGGAATCGCGATTAAAAACTGATTAGGTTTGCGTTCAAAAATACTAAAGTGGTTTGAGAAATTTCAATACTAACTGCAATAGTAAAATCCTTAAAAACAACATTAAAACCATCCTTAACCCAATTTGAAATTTTCAGAGCTCTCTTAAGTAAAGAATGGTGACTTCTAGCATCTGTTGTGTACAGAATTCCATGTCCATGTGCCTATGTATGTATATATTAGCAAAACAAAGAGGTCTGCATGCACCCGTGTTTTTGGCCATGAACGTTGTATTAGACTGCTGCGCGTAGATCCTTACTTGCTGAAAATGGACTCCAAACTGAACGCCATATCCAATTCAATTCTACCCAAATTCTTTCAGGAACTAGTCAGTACTAAAGCCGAAAAAATCCCCGAATCTGTAGAAATCTCTCCAATAACCTAAACCATATTGACGGTTACTTCGCATACGATGTCTGGTATTCCCTTATATCCAAATAACTTAACCGTGATTTGTGACAAACAACATCCCTATATAAACCTAGGCGCAACAGATTTACAACAATTTCAGTGCAACAACGACAGTGATAGCAGCAGTTAAGCCCCGAAGATGTATCATGTAAGTCAAGGAGAAACGTTGCCAGCAGAAGTACTGAGAACGCGGTTCCAAGATGAACTAAACGTAGGTCTTTTGTTTCACAATTAAGTACAAAACTTTTCTTGTTTCCCTCGAATGTTGGAGGTTATTAAATTTAAATTATTATAAAAGATTAGTAAAAAGTTAGAGGAGGAAAAAAATAAATAGAAAAGAAAAGCAAAAGTAAAGATATCTTTCTTTCTGATCTCTTTATCTCACTTACTCAATAAGGTTGATATATAACCCCTTTCCACATTAACTTTTGTAAATTCTGTATACGCATTTCGACAACCAAGTTGTCATCATCAGCAGATAATTTCAAAGTGTCGCACCTGGTAAAACACGGCGAAAAACAATTGTACGAAAATCAAACTCCGTACGCGATCCACACCGCACAAAACCGAGATGTACACTGTGTACATCTTGAGATGAGATCTCAAGATGTACACTGTTATATATCAACCTTATTGATCAAGTCAATCAACCACAGGCTCCATCAAATTCAACTCACTTACTCACTTAATAGATGGATTCAATAATATTATTATTGTGCAACTAATTCTTTAACGCTTTTGATCTTACCTAACGTTAAAGATAATATCGCCCCTCCCGGCGCTTCCGCTATACCATCTTGAAGTTCCAACCTCTCCGCAATACCCGCCACCACATATTTCGAGTGTTCGTATTCGTGATCATGGGGATGATTTTCTATTTTGATAAATTTGTCTTCTGCTGCAGCTTTTGCTTCGAGATGCTCTTTAGAATGCTGTTTAAGTTCATGCGCCATCTTATTTTGTATGTGCGTCGGATTCTTTTCTTCGCTCTTCCATGTCGGCGTTAATTCGTGTTGAATTTTTGAACTTTCTTGGGATTCGGGTACGTCTTAAGTTAAAGAGCGATTATTAAACACTTTTAGTTAGTTTTTAAAATACTTTACCTGGTTGTTGCGCTGGTGCTTGAGGAATATTCGGATGCCAACTTTCTCTGAGGTTTGGACTTACTTCCGGGATGTATGGGGCGTTTCTGTAATCTGGAAGAGCAAGTAAATTGAGAATAATAGAGGTGGCAAGCTTGTGCAAATTATTGTATGTATGTATGACTAAACAACTTTAAAAAATTAATTTGTTTGGGAGAAATTGTGAAAATTATTTGGTGAGCTGCATTAATCCTGCGCAGCCATTAATATGTGTTATGTAAATTGCCTTGGTAGATATATCTTATCTACCGTCTATCTTGTTAAATATTGTTGATTTCTGTCATGATTCAAATGCTTATTATTCGTACTTCATGTGATATTTGTCTGTAAAGAAGTGCAGTTGTAAATAGTTGATTGTTGAGGTCGTTACTTTGTGAAATGCCACTACATTAAGGAATAATTTATTCACTGAAGGTTGAACTTCTTTCCACAATAATTTTCGTATTTTGTATACGTATTTCGATAAATAAGTTGTCATCATCAGCAGATAATTAAACAGTATTCGCACCTGGAAAACTACGGCAAAATAACCGTACGAAACAAATTCCGCACACGATCTGTACCATTGAAAGCTAAAACGCACCTAGTTTGCGTTTTACTGCGACACTGTGAAGTTAAGTATTATAAAGAGTGTTTCAAACTTCGTGTTTTTTTTAAAGAATAAATAAAACACATAATTTGCATTCACTTTCAAAAACGTTTTATTGGTAATTGAAGTATCAGTTATGACATTTATATGCAAAAAATAATATCTGCCAAATGGCCTTCTCTTGCAGCTCCACAGACGTCCACTCAATGACATTTTAACATAATTGCGGCTCTATCTCACCAATAACACGAATAATAATAATAATTTCATCTTTCAAAGCAGGAATTGATTGTGGATTGCTTTTATGAACCTGACTTTTCACATAGCCCCAAAGAAAATAGTCTAACGGTGTCAAATCATATGATCTTGGTGGCCAATTAACATCACCGTTTCTTGAGATTACAGGTCCAGGAAATTTTTCAAAATCAATTGATTCGTGTGCAAAGTGAGGTGTAGCGCCATCCTGTTGAAACCACATATCCTCTAGATCAATATTCATTAATTCAGGCCACAAAAATTCGGTTATCATCCAACGATACCGATCACTATTGACAGTTACAGCTTCACCAGCAGCATTTTCAAAGAAGTGAAGTCCAATTACACCACCTGATCATAATGCACACTAAACAGTAACTAGTTTAGGATGCATAGGTTTCTCATGAATAATTCGTGGATTTTCCCACCCCAGATACGGCAATTTTGTTTATTAACATAGCCACCAAGTTCAAAATGTGCCTCATAGGAAAACATTATTTTTTGAGAAAAATCAGCTGGTTGATCATTGATGAAATTGACAAATGAACGACGTTTTAAATGATCTAATGACTTCAGTTTCTGTGTTATTTGAACCTTATATGACTTCAGAGCTAAATCCTTGCGTAAAATACGCCATGTTGTTAATTCACTAAGTCCAAGTTGTTGTGAACGTCGTCTAATGGACATTTCAGGATCTTCAGCAACACTTTCACGAAGCGTACCAATATTTTCTTGTGAACGACCACTACGACTGTATTTTTCACTTTTTTGATCTTCCACGGAACCGGTCTCTTGAAATTTTTTAATAATTCGACCAATAGTGCTTTCAGATGGACGATTATGTTAACCATAAAGTTCACGTAATTTTCTAAAAACTCTTCACAGAACGCTGATTTTCATAAAATAATTCAACAATTTGAATGCGTTGTTGTACCGTGTACGAAGCCATTTTTATAAATGTCATACATCACACTTTTTAAATGCCCACATATCCAGACAAATTCAGTGCGTCATCTATATTTGATTTATTCTTAAAAAAACCGCGCAATTTGAAACACGCTTTATTATTATATATGACAAAGTTAATTAGACAAATCAAGATTTTCTTTAGATCGAGGATTTTTTTTAATTCCGATATTTTGGTACTTTAAAATTACAAGGTAGTTTAAAGAAGAATTCTTAACATAATTTCGAAAATTTCTGCAACATCCCCTGTATAAGTAGACATTCTGCTATACTTCTTCAGACACTACCTGACATGTATCTCATTTATTCGTAACATGGCACGTATGGATTCCATACTCCCACAAAACTGCAATGTGAACTTTTGTTCAATGGTGTTGGTATATCGATTGAACTTATTGCCATTCTGCTGTCAATCGCTTTGATTCATGTGAATTACTGGCCCTCCGATTATTATACGTTCAGGGGTACAGGGTTTATGACCTACCCGACTGTCCTTTTACGACCTCTATATGAAGTGTTAACGTCTAGATCATTAAAATTCGACCACCGTATTTTAAGTCTAGAAATTCTTAAAAACTTGTGTATATTCCCAGCAAACCAAATTATCACAATTCTGTCACAGCTGCAGCGATGTACTAAGACTCTTATCCATAATTGGACTACACAGGCGCATGCCTCGACGATACTGATTTGCCGATATAATTTAGCAGCCCTACTTATAACTTGGACAAATATATTTACCTGGATTATTTGGCCAATTATCGGGAATTGGTTGAACAGGTTGCCTATATATATCACCGTAATAGCTGGGTACTTTCGGATATTCATGGGTATTTATGTCACCATAGGGTTGAACTTGGCTGAAATTAAAAGAATTAAGATATTAAAAAAAAAAGCGGAGACTTCGTATAATATTATATTATGTCGACAAGTTCAGTCGTATAGCCCTGATCTAGCACCCTGTGATTTCTTTTTGTTCCTTCACGTGAAGAATAAACTTCGTGGTTAACGGTTTTCTACGCCGGAAGAGGCATTTAAGACTTATATTTTGGAGATACCGCCGTCACAGTGGCAGCAATGGCTTTCGGATTGGTTTAAACGAATGCCAAAGTGCATTTATTTTCAAGGAGAATATTTTGAAAAGCAATAAAACTATTTTCGATAATAAAAAATTTTTTTGTTTGCTATTCCCGAAATTTAAACGGCTACTTTCGTAAGTGAAAAGTTTGTACATTTTATTTTATTTTGACAAATCAATCACTTACTAAGTTTGTGTATGTAGATTATTTTGCAAATAAATTCGTTGATTGATTACCATTATTGATTGCCTTTATTTTCCTATTTAATCTAATTAATTTTTAATTTGAGCATTTATTTATTATTAAGAGGAAGTAATATACTCTGTAATATTAAATGTTTTAGGAAAAGAGGGAAAGAAGGAAAGTCGATAATACCAAAAGTATAAAAAACTAATAAGTAGATCACACTGCACAGCATAGGGTATTTAAAAAAAATTATATTCAAATTTGCCGCCAAAATGCTTTAGTGATATATCTGGTAACTTTTACAGCGTAAATATGGCTTTATCATTACTGTAAATAAATCTGGCCAGAGAAACAGTCCAGAGAATGTTAAAAGGAATCATTCTATTATTAATAACACCCTATCTACTACATATGTTTCACGGATTCACCGATCATCAGGCAGATTTGTGTTATTAATGACCGATTCCTTGATAGCGTTTGTCATAAAATTTCGATACAGAAAAAGTAATTAATAAATCATAGCCTCCCTCTCTCGTCCAATGTATTGAAAGACAAAGCGAGGGAGCGTCTATCTCGCATGTCGATAACTAAGTTACCAGAGCGTATAGACAGACGCATTGCATCACTTCTATTTGCCAATTAAAACGCAATGCGTCTGTCTATACGTTCTGGTAACTTAGTTATCGACATGCGAGATAGACGCGCTCTCGCTTTGTCGTTCAATAAATTAGACGAGAGAAGGAGGCTATGATTAATTCATTAGTCCTCTTAAGGGATACCCTGATGGTGGCAGCAGACGAATTACCTGAACTTGAATTACATAAAGCCTTCAAACTTTAGAACTAATCAAAATACAAACTCAAATGATGGCAACCTGAACAGCAAAATATTTCTTCTCCTGGAACTTAAGTCAATGTATTATATTTTAATAACTAATTTCTCAGACTGACAAATCAATAAAGCACTAATTTCATATTAGTATCGGGACGTTCAGAAATTGCAAAAAACAATCTAGCATATGGGAATATGGGAATATCTGTTAACTTCATTAAGAATATTTCTAACTAAATAGAATTTTTCTAACTAAAAGCATTTGTATTAAAAACTGAAATATTAAATTTTTTTAAAAAAAAAACAGAAAGAAAGCAATAGACGTAACAGTAATATATTAAGCAGAAACATGTAATAAAACATTAGATAAAATAAAAACGTTTATATTTCTGTGACGTTAAAATATGGTTATACATGGTATTTAAAACCAATGTGGAAAATCAAATGTAACTCCGACATTACAATTCAATCTATTAGATTGTAAGGAAAATTATAATGCATCTTTGCAACAGATGGCGCTACTTGTTAAGCAGAAACATATAATAAAGAAATAAAATAAAAACATTTACGATATTTCTGTGATGTTCAAATTGTATTTAAAAACATTGTATTTAAAAAAAACTTATTTGATCCGCAATCGTGTTTTTTCAACCATAGAAAATTATACTGTAATTGACCTCTTGTTGGCAATCTCCATTCCGGAATGTATTTCCCCCGAAAATGTCGAAATTCTCCATTGTCTACAATATTTTGTGGAATGTTGCACACACTTAACATAAAAATAAAGTCACATAGAAACTTATAATATGGTACATCACGTTGCGGATTTAACCGATGTTGTTTGCTATTAACATGTCTTTTAAAAACAAAAATACTGTACGGTAAAATGTTGATATTGCAAACAATATATTTAATAATAGTGCCAGTGTATTCTGATATCGAACATTGGTTAAGAAATCTATTAACACGCGTCGAACATATCAAAGAACGCCGTCGATTCGCCATCATCAATCTAATCCGGCATTCCAACACATACCATACGCATATGAATCTCGACATCGGGTATATCCGACCTCTCTCGAAATATATCATCGCCACCAATGAGTGCGCACTCGTTTCTGAAGGCTTAATACGGACCTTGTACACCATCTTATATTTCGATAGATTACTGTGTGTAATAACTGCATATATTCACCACCAAATAACTTGATCTTAACTGTACACTAACAATAAACGAATACAATAGTAATAAACGAAGATAAATATACTCTCTATTGATGTCTTTATGAAATATTTTGTGATGGGACACGCATCGACTGTAGAGACGTACCGATATTTTAAATGCGATGTAATAGGCGAGTGCCTAGGAGGTGCCAGAAACACGAGTTGGCATACGAGAATAGGTTTAATTGAAATGCTATTACTTCAATAAATACCTTACATAGTTTATAGTTTTAATTAAAATATAATTCTTAGCCATTTTATCTAATACTCGCAATATAAATATAAAGAAAAGGTCGATGATATCCCTGATTAATTAAATATTAAGTCGTCGACTCAAATTTAATATAATTGACACCAATTTACATTCAATTAAGGTTGGTCGTGTATATTTGGCCTACATTAAATTACATATTACTAAATTAATTCATAGAATGGACAGTGTTTCGCATAACTTCAGAACATTATCTTCTACTTCTTGAAAAATCCACATTGACTTTATTAATACCCAGCATATTTAATTATAAACGTAAAACTGAATAAATGTATGGTATGATTCAAAAAAATAGACACAATTTCAATTGACTACACTTCCCGTATTATTCGCTATATTTGAATTCTTTCAACTACATTTGAAAAATGATTCTTTAGTTTCGTATACTACCGCTAGAGCACTCTAGCATCGCACGTCAGTTATAAGCATGATTGTTACGATGCAACACAAAGCTTTTATTGCAGTTGTGAGTTTAATGAATCTTCGACTACGGTGCAGCGTGCATTTCACTGTAAATTTAACGTTGAACCTCTAACGAGGAAGAGCATTTGTCGTTGGAATAAACAATAAGTAAATTTACTTCTTTTTTGACGTAAACACTATTACCGAAGTAACGTTTCTTAGAATAATGCAAAACTGTGCTGTTTCTCAAATGGATAGAGCTTTAGAAGATTGCATTTTCCAGGAGAACGCAGCGCCACCCCATTGGCACCTAAATATTCGACGTTTCCTGAACGAATCTCTATCACAACGATGGATAGGTCGCATGGAGAATAAAGACCTGGCACTTCAGTTCTGGGCACTGAGGTCTCCTGAACTCACACTTGAGATTGTTTTCGGGAGCCGTGAAAGATGCAGTTTACGCACCAATTCCCACAAATTTGAGTGGTATAGGAAACTGTATAACAGCTGCGGTGAATTCACCGCCCAACACAAATTTCATTAAGTGTGAGATGAATTCAGCTATCGTCTAGATGTTATGCGTGGAGCCGAAGGGGGTACATTGACCATCTTGTTACGTGTTCATATCACCATAATTAAATTCAATCTATAAACTTTAATGTATGTATAATCAACTGAAATTTACAGAATTCTAGAAATACAATCGATAGAAGAGTTTATACAACAGGTGCAGTTGATATGGCGGGAACGTTTGCAGCGCATTGAAGAAAAGAGGCCAGTCAAACAAATATGGAGAGCACGAATACAGAAAAATAAGAAGAAGGGTAGACCGAGACAGACCTGGAATGACGTAATAACAAGAAGTATTGAGAAGAATGGAAAGACAAAGAGGGAAGCTGAAGATTTGTCAAAGAACAGAAAGGAATGGATTGCATTTATGCAAAGTTAAAAGACAAAACAAAATATTATGAAGAAATTAAAAACCCGACACCATTATGTCGTATAAGGGATAATGGATTATATATGTATATAATCAACTGAAATTTACAGAATTCAAATACAGCATATAGTTGAGAAAATATAGCTTATCGAAATTATGTCGACTTATTTGAATCGCCCTGTATTATCATAACATATTTTTACTATACAGAAATATTTAGTCTAACAGTTGCCTGACTTCACAAAAGCATTTATGAAGAAGGCTTAGAGAAGAAGCTGTAATAGTTCACATATTCTTCTACTCGAAGTGATGGTGCACGTGTCCGTCAATATATATCCTAACGTTCCATGAATCTCTAATCTAAAATCTAAGAGTGTGATTACGTGCAGAGGTGCGCTATTCTACCTGAAAATAGCCCATCTCACCCGCCACTTGAGTATCCAAGAGCCCTATGCAATGTCTGCATCGCTCCTTTATATTTATTATACCTGGTCTCCGAGCCATCTGGAACTTGAAGGCCTGTTTCCTTGTGATTGAAAATGTGGCTATTTCTGTCTGAAATAAAAAGAAAAACGATGTACTTTAAGAATTAGTTTGAATTTTCGTTTTGGTGAATTTAATTTTAGAAAGTTTCGTGTTATATAATTAGTATAGAATGTAATGACATTGAGGTATGAAGTCTGAATTTCAAAATTCTAAAATAGAATATAACGAGTTGCCCGAATGTTACCAAAGCGAAGACTACCAGGATTTTATTCACTTTTGTTACCTATACCCTTAAGAGAGCAAACACTGACCCTAGCTGCTCGGGAAGGAATGTGTTGCAGTTCAATTTTCACTTTGCGTATATTTTATTTAACTGTTCCTTTTAATTTCGAAAACCTTGTGTAGCATATGTATTTGTTCTGTTTATGTATATTCGCATCTCTTTTTGTAACATTTTATTCAGATTATGGTCATTTTATAATAATAATAATAATAATAATATTTATTACCCATTATGTCAAAAAAACATAGAATATGTCATAAATGTAAAATATGTATATATAACAACGAAAAAACAATTATAAATAGATATTAAGTATATATACATATGGAATTGGTTTATTGTCGCATATATTCATATATTTCTTTGAAAACCACTTCGTTTTTTTGTAGTTACGTTTGTGGGGGCAATATTTTTTAAAAAATTCATTATAGTTTATCCTCACATGAATTTAATAGTTGTCTATGCATTTCTAAAACAGTGGGAAAGTAATTTCCAATCTGGTTCGCTCTTTTTACGATGTTCTATTTATATCAACATGAACTAGCTATCTTGCTCACACCTAGGGTCCGTATGGATACATGTGTTAGTCTGAGTTGTCCTTGTCTTATCGGTGTGTCGAGTTGACTCCTGGAGGCTAAGCATTATTCCATTACTAACCATAAAGCGAGGTGTTTGCGTTAACATTATGATCCCTTCTTATAATGGGATATGAAACAGAGGTCACGCCCTCACTCATCTTTCCTTATTCGTCGTCAGGTTCTTCCAAATCTCGATCTCGATTTTTCTTAGGTCTTCTAAAAACGCTTTTAACCAATTTCTTATTCTTAGGATTATGCTTTTTTTCCCCTTCTTTATCCTTTCCAATCAGTTTGTACAATATTTTCTTTAGAACTAAACGCTCAACATAACCATCGCACCGTTTTTACTCTAACGAACTGTGTTATTATTAGCCTCTTAAAGTTCTCCACTAATAATCTATTAATTTTTCTTCTCCAGTTTTCTTTCCCCACCTTTAATTAAGCCATATATTCCTCATAACACTTCTCCATATCCTTAGTTTATTTATTGTTTATTCATCCTCCATAATTCTGATCCGTACAGTATCGTTATATCCATACAGTATTCTTACTTTTGTTGGTTCTGAAATATTTCTGTATCTCAATATTTCCCCCATTGCCTCCGACAACAAAGACTTTAAGTAATGCAATATTACTTAACTGGAAAATATTAAAACAGACAAACCTGAATATTGAGGCTGAAGTTGTGAAAGCAGTTGATTCGACTGATGCGCTATCCAGTTTGACTGAGGTTGCGCGTACTGACTGTACTGAGGAATTTGCTGCTGAGGTTCATACTGATTGGCTGATGCTAGTAGATTTCTCGGATCTACGGCGGGTCGCAGAAAATCCTCTTGTCTAGGCGGTGAATGCACCTGAAGGCTTTGACCTTGATTAGTAACGCGGTAAATGTCTTGACTTGGCGGACTAATCGGTACCTTGGGGACGGAATTTTCCTGGAACAGTTAGTTAAAAATTAGTTAAAAATTAACATTCACTTTTTATATTTTGGCAATGAAATAATAATATATGTAGGACCGATTCGTAAACACCACTTGCAGCTTTTTTAATTTCTAAAAATTTATTAATTTTTTTACAAACAAAACACATGGAGTAGTCAAGCATATATTCTCCTCCATTATTTAGAAGTGCCTTCCAAAGACCTGGTAATTTTTCGATTCCACGTCTAAAAAAATCCTGTGGTATGAAAGTGAAGAATTCGAAAAAGTGAATTGAAAATTTCATATTATGAAGACTGCATTTTGGTGATTACACAGGCCAACCAATAAATATTTTTTAAAAACTTTTTTCAAAGTTCAACCTGTTTCTTATGTATTTTGGCTTGCTGGATCCAAATTTTCAATAATTTTTTTTTCTACCACGTACCAATTTTTCGCAATCTTTATTGTATGTTGGGTATGATAATAATAATAATAATAATAATAATAATAATAATAATAATAATAATAATAATAATAATAATAATAATAATAATAATAATTTATTAAGTTACCCAACAGAGATTATTACTTCAAAACGGGTAACAAACAAAGAAATACAAAAAAAAAATTAAACCATAGTTACATTGTGAAAATGAAATATGTATCTTAAAACAAAATATATTCATACAAATAGTGGTCACAGCAAATCGTACTGCAGATTGTTGAAATTCACCGCCGAATGAACCAAAGGGGCCTTCAGCAAAATATTGGTCCTTGCCGTAGGGACATAAATTAGTTGACTCGCCCTAGATCCCAGGCGTGGAACAATGAAATAAACACGCGACAGTAAATCCGGCGTATCAACACCCCCAGTAACGACACTGTGCATAAATGAAGCGCTAAGAGTTTTTCTCCTATCAGACAGCGATACGATATCATGTCGCTCCAACAACTCGTTGTAATTCACTCCACGGGCAGGATATCGACCATCACATTTAAATGAGAGGTATTTCAGAAATTTGCGCTGTATCTGTTCCAGGAGGCTAGTTTGAGATTTGTAGATGGGGTACCAGACTATAGATGCATATTCCAGTTTGGAAATAACATGAGCAAAGAAAAGAGTCTTCAAAGTGTCCATATTATGAAAGTATCGGCATGTTCGAATTATAAACCCGAGAGATCTGGAAGCCGCAGCCGTCACACCAAGAACATGATCGGAGAAAGTAAATTTCTCGTCAAATATTACCCCAAGATCTCTGATCGAGGACTTACGAGAAATCGTAACGCCGCCAATTGAGTAACAGGATTCTATTCTAGAAATCCTTCTAGAGTAAGACACTAGGAAGCACTTCTCAATGTTTAAACTTAAGCGGTTACACAAGGACCAGTTATAGATTTTGCTGACATTGGCCTGCAACAAATCAACGTCGGACAGCGAGTCAATTCGATGAAAGATTTTAATATCATCGGCGTAAGCCAAGACCGGGCAGTCGATAGACCTAATCAAGTCATCCACAAAAATATTAAACAAAAGTGGTCCAAGGTTAGACCCCTGTGGAACACCGGAGGAAGAATGAAAGAACCAAGACTTAAACCCATTGTAATAAACATAATTCATTCTATTGCTCAAATACGATTGGAACAGCTTCAACAGCAATCCACCGATACCAAAGGAACTCAGTCTACACAGCAGAAGTCGATGATCAATTAAGTCAAAAGCACGGGAAAAGTCCGTATAAATGACGTCCAATTGACTACCAGCATCGAGAGATTGAGCGATCTCCTGGGATATAATGGCCAAGTTAGTTGTAGTAGACCGTTGAGTCATAAAGCCATGCTGTGCGATGGACAGATGTGGTCTGGTGCCAGCAGACACACGCCTATAGAGCAGCATTTCAAATATTTTAGCAAAAGTGGAGATCACTGCGACAGGTCTATAATTCCGGACATCAGACTTGTCCCCCCTCTTGAATACAGGTGATATCCTATGATAGTATTATATTAAAATATATAGTTAAGATTTAAAGATATGTAATTTATTATCAGAGTATAATTGAAAAATTTAACATTTTATTATTACCATGGTAGTGTAAGTTTGATTATGAACATTTTTTTACTTATTAATCTAAAGTTTTGTATTTCCTCAACCTCTTCACGGTAAAAGTTCGAGTGTAGCTTTTCCTTTTATATGATGCTTCTGGAGTTGCTCGTAGATGGGTCCAACAGTAATCTACATCATGTTGACATTCCAACGACCCTCATACCGTTTCTCCATCTCCTTTATATCTTGATGGAAACGCTCCCCTTGTTCCTCAATTACAGCTCCAAAGTTGTCAGGGAGAAAATTTAAATGTGAGTGTAAATAATGCACCTTCAGATTAGACAGTATATGCCTTTGTGATTTTCTTTGTATTAGTCACGCAGATACTCAAAAGTGCACTTTGAGCATTTACTACTAATTAGTCGTTTGGACGAAATCGCATGTTTTAGGTTAGTAACTGCAAAACTTACTTTGAAAAGTCGTTGTTTTTTTTTGTGTCTACTTAAGTATCATGACATGATTGTTACGCTCGTTCAAACTGGAACATTCTATCTCTTTCTATCCCAGAGTTATTCGCCATCATAGAAATGTCGTTTTTGGTGTGTAACTCCAAAACTAACACGCAAAAGTGATTGTTCTTTTGGTGTCTACTTATGTATCATGGCATGATTGTTACGCTGTTTCAAACCGGAACATTCTATCTCTTTCCGTTCCCGAGATATTGCCAGTATAAGAATGCCATTTTGTGGTCCGTAACTCCGAAACTTACTTTCAAGAGTGATTGGTTTTTGGTGCCTACTTATGTATTATGACATGATTGTTACGCTGCTTCAAACCGGAACATTCGTTCCCGAGATATTCGCAATCGTTTGGAAAAGTTGTCCCTCTTCATTCCCGAGATGTTAGCAAGGTATTATTATACTTTTACAATGCATAAATAACGCAAAGTAAACATGCGAGGAAACTTTACGTCCTGTGGTATTTTAAAGTTCTTTTTCGGATTCAGCACGCCAAAAAACATAAAGGGGAGCCAAATTTATAAAAGAAGTTTTTTCATGGTCGGCCTGTGTTATCTGCTGACGATGACAATCTAGTTATCGAAATACGTATACGGAATTCGAACATTGATGTGGTAAAGGGTTTCATTTACATTTTTTGATTACATTGAATTCTTATTTTATAAAATCTATGAATGTTAGAATTATTGTAATTATTAAATATTGTTTTTGCACTGAAAAATTAAGTTTTTACATTTTGAATTTAGTCGCACATCCAATTATAGGAATTCAATTTAATTTTCACTTACCGCTGCCTGAACGTTACTATTAGGTCTATTAATAGGTGTAGGCGATGTTGTTAGAGTATCTGGACAGCCCAGTTCCGGTGCTTCATCGCTTCCATCGGAGCATTGCGGAATACCATCGCAGGCATTGTAAATTGCTATACATTCGCTGTTTGAGCGGCATTCGAATTGAAATCTACTGCATTTACCTAAACATGGAGAAAACAGTTGAGTTGAAGAATAATAGTGCATTTTTAAAACATTCCGTTGCAAAAAAAAACATTACAAGCATTGCATTTGTTTAATATCTCTTGTAATTTATATATACCCTTATAACATGTATTTTTGAAGCTCTGCAAACATTATTAAATTAAACGGTGGTATTTTTAAATCAATTCTAATCATATATTGGATTTAGACATTGTCGTATTATTTCATGTCTGATATCTAACGCTAAAAATTATGAACACTACTTTAAAATGCACTACTTTTAAACGCGGCCCGCGAACGTATTTGCCCATTAAAGTTTGGCCCACAACATGTCAAAGGTTGCCCATACCTGCTATAGAATCTAAAACAATATATTTTTATTGTTCATCCAATTTATATACAATAATGATAATTGTATATGTATTAAAAAATTGATTTCTTGGGATGCCATAAATATTTCAAAATAAAATATTGTATTCTATACCTTGTCTCAGAATAAGAAGGAGTGATTCAAATATCCCGCTGAAACGCGGAACACAGCTTGTAAATGCAACTTACCATAAAAAAGAAACATAAACAGTTGTGAATGTAGTAGTTTGTCAATGATATTAATCTTTTCCTTTATTATATAAAAATGAATGCAAAAAAAAATCATTTTAATGGGAGTATGATTGTACAAACGTTATGTTTTGGATTAATATGTACAACCTATCTAAAATTAAGATTAAATATTATTAAAATAAATATTTCATGAAATTTTCTTTTCAATAGAAAAGTAATATACACTACCGGTCATATTTATTTGCTCACCCGTAGTTTTAGCCAAAATTATTAAACTATCAAATGTGTACTAAAAATTTATTTATTGTACCAATACAATAGTGTAAAATAAACATAAAATAGTTACATTTTTCTTATATAAAAACTTTATCATTAATTATTATTAAATTTTGCTCTCATCAATGTGCCCACCTTTATTTTTGATAATTGCGGCACATAACCGCGGCATCCTTTCAATTAATTTTTGCAGTGTATCTTCTGTAATTTGTGTCCAGGCTTCTTGAAGTTGTTCCCATTGTACAGTGGTGGATGATAGAGCACGTTCTCGAACCTTCCGGTCCAATTCTTCCCAAAGAAGCTCTATTGGGTTCAGATCAGGACTTTGAGCTGGCCATACCATTATAGAGATTTGCCCTTGCTCTTCTAGTTGACGCAAGTAATCGTCACACAATCTAGAAGTTTGTGTGACGATCTAGAAGTGTGTTTCGGATCGTTGTCCTGTTGAAATACAAAGTTTTCGCCAAGAATCCTTAGTCCTGAAGGAACAGCGTTATTTTCTAAAATTTCCTTGTAGCCTTCTTTTCTTAGGATTCCCTCAATTTTGACGAGATCGCCTACAGATCTTCCACCAAAACACCCCCAAATCATTACTGAACCTCCTCCGTGTCTTACGGTAGGCGCAATACATTCTGGCAGTACTCTTTCTCCTGCGGATCTTCTTACGAATAGTCGCCTTTTACTACCGAAAAGTTCAAACTTCCATAACACATTATTCCACTGATCTATCGTCCAATTCTTATGTTCTTTAGCCCAATTTAGTAGTTTTATCTTGTTTTGCTTTCGTAGTAGTGGTTTTCGCAGAGCAATTCTTCCGTATAAACCCGCTTGCCTTAACCTTCTCTATACCGTGGACACACTAATTGGTTTAGCACGCGCTCTATTTATTTCAGCAGCAATTTCTGGTGCTGTTTTTCGTTTATCGCGTCTACTTATCCGTATTAGATGCCGGTCATCTGCAGATGTCGTCGCTTTGCGTTGTCCAGATCTTCTTTTGTTGGAAAATGTACCACTTTCTTCAAATTTTTTAACATTATAATCAACGGTTCTGCGATTTAATCGTAATTCTTTTGCAATTTCGCGATTACTTTTGCCCGTACGATGATAAGCAATTATCATAGCACGCACTTCAGCAGATAATTCCTTCGTCTTCGGCATTGCATTAAAATATTCACAATAACTCTCTATTTCACTGTTTTCGCAACAAAAGATGAAGGATCACTGATATAAAATTTATTTTCCTTTTTGAATAACACATCCTAATATTGTAATTAGTTAGTACAATAACACAATATTGGTAATACCTTTCGGAAATGCAGGTAAAACTGTTAATACTGTAGGGATTAGCCTATATAATATTTATGGTATTTTCCCAATTTATGACACCTTTACGATATATCATAAACAATTTAAGATTTTCGTAGAAATTCATATGGAATTACTTCCACTAATAATATTGTTGAATAATTACAATACAGATTTTTCGAAAGATAGTCAGTATTTCAGGAAACACATAAAATTGGGGTGGGCAAATAAATATGACCGGTAGTGTAATTGTCCAAAGCCTCTACCATAATTTAGACGTTTTTTTTCCCTACCTGTCAATTAAAATTTACGCCTAAACAATTCGTAAAGATGAATGAAAATCACATAAATTAAGGAAACCAATTATTTTCCACTCGAGCTATAAATTATATTTTAAATGTATTTAAGATACCTACCTTTTTTTCCCAAAAAAATCCTGCAACGGACCCATTTGTCAAACGCGAATTCTTATTAAAACGTAATAAAAATAGTAATGAAATGTTGGTTGATTATTATTTATTCATCGATTTTGTAAATTCTAATATTTTATTATTGATCAGTTTTATATATTTTTTAGATGCGAAGCGTGTTAATTTTTTTTTGCACTGCCTCTATAATAAGGTAAATATTAGCATATTCTTTACCGTTATAAAATAAACATCGTAATTTTTAATATAAAAAAAATACACAAAAACTAATCATTTTAAGAAGATTGGCAAGGTCGTACGGTCATTAGCCTCTTACCACGTTAAAATATTAAAATCACTCCAAACAATACTTCGAATTATGTATGCGTGTGTATATGTAAGTATACATACATTCTATTTTATTACCCACAAGCATGATGTAGACTTCTAAGAAATCAAAGGATGGTATGCATAGTAAAGGATGCGATACCGATATTAACTCTATGATGAAGCAGATGCAAAATTATTACTCAATACATTAAAATAAAATGGTGATTGACAAGACGTCGTTTTAAGTTCGAATCAAATTATACGAAGGCGAATCAGTAATTAGTAAACCCAGGAAGGAGAATATAAGCTTTTTGGCAAGAAATTATTTTATTTTTCAACATAGGCTTGCAACTTATTATTTTTAGTCCAAAAATATTCAAGTCTTTTTTTTATTCATTCGGTAATTTTGATGGAGCCTGTGGTTGATTAACTTAATCACTGAAGGTTGATATATAACCCATATCAACCTTCAACCATACCACCGGCTTTCGGCGGTACGGTCCGTATGCGCAATTTGTTTTCGTACAGGTATCTTGCCGTAGTTTTCCAGGTGCGACACTTTTTAATTATCTGCTGATGATGACGACTTAGTTGTCGAAATAAGTATACAGAATACAAAAATTGATGTGGAAAGGGGTTATATATCAACCTTCAGTGACTAAATTTCTATTCATTCAGCAAAACAAGCTTCATCAAAACTATTCGAAATATACGAGGGAGCGTTTTTATATTCGCGGAATGGGGGACAAGGGGTGGAAATAAAAAAACCAAATTATTTTTTTTTCAATATATTCACCTGCAAGACGGATACATTTTTCACATCTTTCAATTAATTTATTTATACCCTCATAAAAAAATGATTTCTCTTTATCTGCAAAATACGCCGAAACTGCCTCCTTGACTTCATCATCGGCAGTAAATTTTTTACCCCGCAGCTCTTTTTTCATTTTCCGAAACAGGTAATAATCACTCGGGGCCAGGTCTGGGCTGTAGGGTGGGTGATTCACAATTTCGAAGCCCACCTTATGCAGGGCAGCTAACGCAACGCGGCTCTTGTGGACGGGCGCGTTGTCGTGCAAAAGCGGAACACCTTTTGTCAATTTTCCCCGTCTTTTCTCTTTAATGGTTTCTTTTAGTCGCTCTAATATTGAAGCGTAATATTCTCCGGTTATAGAAACACCTTTATCTTTATAATCAATCAACAATATTCCTTCCGAGTCCCAAAATACCGTTGCCATGAGTTTCCCAGCTGATTGTGACACTTTAAATTTCTTGGGAGGTGCTGTGCCCTTTTTATGCCACTGCATGGAGTCTTGTTTGAGCTCAGGTTCATAATGATGAACCCAGGTTTCGTCTCCAGTAACAATTCCACTCAATACACCATCCTTGTCTTCATTACAGAGGTCCAAAAATGCACGCGAACACTCTACGCGCTGTTGTTTTTGCGGCGGCGTGAGCCTTCTCGGCACCCATCTTGCGCTAACCTTAGACATGCCGAGATGATCGTGTAGGATTTTAAAAATTGTTGTATCGGATACTCCAACCATTTCTGCGAGTTGTTTCTTCTTTAGTCGAGCATCTTCGAGTACAATTTGTTCAACTTTTTGGATAAGTGCTGGCGTGGTCACCTCAATGCTCCTGCCCGACCTCGGGTCGTCTTCAAGGGATTCCCTTCCTTGTTTAAATAAACTATGCCACTTGTACACCATGGTTTTTCCTGAACAAGAGTCGCCGTAAACCAATGACATCTCATTCATTATGGTCGCGACTGATTTTCCTTGCCTGATAAGGAACTTTATAACGGCACGATATTCGATTTTTTCCATATTTCACTTTTCACTCCTGATTATGTTACTTGGTTGACGATAGCTCAAAGACTAACTGTCTAATAACAATGAAACTTCGTATTTATACTAATCATGAGTCGCCGTGCAGGCCATGCCTCCAATGCGCCTACTCACCCCTCTACAACCCGCTCATTCCGCGAATATAAAAACGCTCCCTCGTACGTTAGTTTCTGTGGTTACCAAGTCAAAATTTCAGGTTGGGAAAAAGGAAAAGGTGTGACAAAGAAAATCTGGAAAATAAACCGGATGCGGAAACACTTCGAGATTTGGTTCATGAACTTTTGCCGTTAACACTTCACGTCCGGTGACGCCAACGTGGCGTCATTGACAAGCCGACCATTGTCTACCGGTAACTCCAATGTGGCGTCATTGGCAAGTCGATGGTTATCTGACCCTGGCAGCACGTTAAGGGTCATATGCAAGTCAGTTGCTTAAAGTTTTTCAAAGCATTATACGATATTGCATTCACTAGATTATGGAAGTATTTGTTGATAATAATAATAATAATAAAAATTTTACTTTTATTTTTCTACATAGTCTTCAAAATTGACGTATTTTTCCAATCAATGTTCTAGGATTTCTAATGCTTCTCGAAAAAAAATTATTCAACCTCTGCAAACCACTGATTTACTGCATATATCACATTATTTGAAGGAAATCGTTTACCACGCTAGTGTTCTTTAAGTTTTGGAAACAGTTGGTAATCGCAGGGGACCCAATCTGGCGAATATGGCGGATGTTCAACTAATTCGAAGCCTGCATGAGATATTGCGGCTGTTGCAATTGCGGATCTGTGCCTGGGTGCGTTATCATGATGCAAGAGAACACCTTTGCGCAACTTCCTCTGACGTTTTCCTTTTATCGCGTCACGTAATTTGGGAACTAGCTTAGTATAATAAACACCTGTAATTGTGGCTCCCTTCTGCAGGAAATCTACTAAAATTACGCCTTCAGCATCCCAAAATACGGAGAGCATGACCTTTCCTACTGAAGAATCTCGATGTGTCCACTCCTTACTCTATATTTGGTCTATACATCATAATGATGAATCCAGAACTCATCCATTGTCACAAATCTTGCAAGAAATTTTCTTTGTCGTGTCTATACCTCGTTGAAAGACGACCGCAAATGTTTTTTCGAGTTTCCTTGCTTGCATCTGTTAACATTCGTAGTACCCATCTTGCAGACAATTTCTTCATGTTTAATTCGGCAGTAATTATATTATATACCACATGGTATGAGAGACCAGTATCCTCAACTAGTCGTCTACCAGTCACACGTCAATCTCGCAGCACGAGATCATGGATCTTTTTAATATTTTCTTGGGTAGTGACGGTTATGGGCGCTCCATTTGCACGTTCGTCTGCACACAACTGTCTACTACATTTAAACTCACAACACCACCTTTTAACTATGCCGTATGATACTGCAGATTCTGATAATGTATCCAGCAAATCGTAAGGAATTTGAGTTGGGATCATCGTTTTTAAACGCAAGTATTTAATCACCGCTCGTTGCTCGACACGATCCATTTTGATACTGAACTTTGTCGGCCTCGGGCGTCTACTGTTGGCACACTTTAAAAGGTTCAGACTTGTAAATTTGTAGCGTTAGTCCATACATAGCGGGTTACAATAGAACGTGGAGATAAATAATTGTTTTGATTTATAAATGGGCCAGGGGCAGACCAGAACCCTCGTACATGTAAAGAGCTGAATCGTAACAAAATCTAAATCAGCCCTGGGCTTACAAGGCCTGTTGAGCTCTGTAAATAATAATATATCTCTGTAATTAGTTGTTAAGGGAACGGTGCATATTTAGTCGCTTTTCTCGGTACTAAGATGACTTAATTTAATACACTCCGCGCAACATGAATAGGACCAACTGCATATATGACATTTGTAGTTGGTATAAACATGGTAGCGCGCTGGAATTGTTATTTTCAAAAATAAGAGGGTTGATAAAAAGATGTATGTAGGTACCAAATATAATTTTTGTAAAAGTCAGTGCAAATGTACGTTACTAATGACAATAAGTAGAGTAATTAAACGCCACTTGAATACGACCAATCTACAAAATAAAAGATTCGTTTGCAATAACAAAATACTTTATTGTTCAATAATGAGTACTTTTGCCATTATTTCTTATAACCTCAAATAGTCGGGATGGAATGGAATTATACAGGGTTCTCAAGTAGTCAACGGGAAGTTCCGCCCAACTTCGTTTCAGCGCCTGCTCTAGTTCGTCAGCGCAACTGAATTGGGTAGCATTGGAGTATAATTTACGCGACAACCATCCCCGAACATTTTCTATGATGTTCAGGTCGGGGGAGAGCGATGGCCAATCGAGAACCTCCATGCCTTGTTCGTGAAACCAGCGTCGAACAATGCGCGCGGTGTGAATACTGGCATTATCCTGTTGGAAAATAAATGGCCCACCTGCCATAACGTTGGAAAATTTGTCTTTCACCTGTTGCAGCAGCTGGACGTACTTTTCCGAATTCTGTCTGCCCTTCACTATTACTAAATCAACAGGTCCGTTATAGGAAACAGCTCCCCATACCATGACTGAACCAACATCGGCTCGCCTTCGTGACTGAATCACTTCATCTTTACGTAAATCGTGGAAATAATAAGAAAACCCATCCGGGCCATCTAAATTAAACTTCTTCTCGTCACTGAAAATAACAGTTTGCCATTCTCTTGTCCACCCCATTTTTGCTTGAGCAAACTGAAGACGTGCAGTGCGCTGAAATTCCCTTAAAGGAGGCCGTCGTTTAATTTTCAAACGTTTTAAATGCGGACAGGTCTTCAGTAACTTCTGTACAGTTCTTACCGATGCATTCGTTCCAACGTTATTCGCGATTTGTCTTGCCGTTAATGCCGAATTCGATGCTTCGCGTAATATGGCTCGACGTTCTCTCTTAGTTGTAACGGATGTTGTTCGCCCTTTAAAACGTTTTCCATAATTCTCGGGATCCCTAATAAAATTGTTCACAACCTGGTGTGATCGACTTTCTTTGCAGTAGCCCTTGAGGAATACCCTTCTTGATGGAACGCTTTAATTTTTCCAATTTCTTCCATACTTAAGCACTTCTGTCGTCCCATCGTTGCACAATACCCTTAATTACAGATGTTTGTTTATCCGGATACACGTTGTAACTCGACACTCATCCGGTAGCTTACTATTAAATACTGGTCGTATCCAACCGGCGCGGTGCATTTTATATGTATGTGGTACTTACGTCACCCAATGCATAACGTTAGGCACTATTGCGCAATAATGCGTATTATTTGCCATATCATACCATTACAAACTTGCATTGTATTTTTAGTAAATGAATTGTTTTTCAAACCACCGAAAGCTTGCAACAAGTCGGGTGGTCCTATTCATGTTGCGCGGAGTGTATGTGTATATTTCATTCATTATTACATAAAAGTTACGTGTGTTAATTTATTCTTGTGCAACGTCAATTTCGTATTTCTTAAAATTGAAAGCAATGATTCCGATTTAATCTCGTATTAAAAACAAACGGAATTTATTTCTAGCTACCGTAGCTTTACGTTATTCAAAATTATATTGATTTACAGTCGTCACTGTCATCTTTCCCGTTAACGTCATATACAAGTGCGCTCTTGAAATATTCGGTGTATTCTGTTCCCCGGAATATAACCATCATATAACCAAGGATCATCAGTATCATCACAAAAGTGTGATATATAAAGGATCGTAATTACACTGATGGCATTAAGTGTTCGTAAACTGACAAACCTTAATTACTTTTTTGTTCACATCTAGAAATTAATTTTCAATATTATTTGTATATTTATTCTACTATCATACGAAAGATAGAAGAACAATTAAGCGCGCACTAAATTCCAGTAACGTCGCCTATATAATTGTGTTATAAATTACGATTATTATAACAATTATAAGAAAACAGGAGAAACAAAAAGCGACTGTTGGTGGAATGAAAGATTACGAGACATAGTAAATAAAATAATAATAATAAATACAATAAACTGCTTGCTACAAATGACCAAAGAGACAGACAAATATATAGGAGATACAGCTATTTGGTAAAAAAAAAGAAATCGTAAAGATGAAAAATTACTATTGGAAAAGGAACGGAAGCTCTAAGGCGGTTCTAGGGCGGCCTGGAAAGCAGTAAGAACGCTGGAAACAAATACAAATGAAAAAGTTGAAATAGACCCGATTGGACAAGACGCGTGGAAGCAATATTACAAATTATTAACAGAGTACAGAGAAGAGTTTAGAAATATTAAGTACGACCCACAAATATTTCAAACTAAAGAAATAAAAGAAACATTATCGAAAATGAAAAAACAACAAATCACCTAGTTCTGGACGTATACCTGTCGAACTCTTATTTAAGAAATGCCTAAATGGATTAATCCAGGGGTTCCCAAAGTATGCGCTGAGGCGCACGGGGGCGCTGCGATAGCCTCGCCAAAACGAAAAAAATATAATTTTATAAACTATTCACAGTATGTACACAAAATTAAAGTCTTATAAAAATCTAAAAGTGGAGATCATAGCATAGAATTTATTTAAATTTAAGATTTTAGACTTAAAATCATCAGGTCTCCAGTTTTGCCTCATGTGAAGGCCGCCGCCGGAAATAATCTGAACGTTAAGGGCGCCACGGCTTTAAAAAGTTTGGGAAGCATGAATTAATCAATTAAGGTTAACCCCTTTCCACAATAATGTTCATATTCTCTATATGTGTCTCTACAACTAAGTCGTCATCTTCAGCAGATCATTAATCACACCTGGAACCACATTAAAATCCGCACGAAGACACACGAAGTCCCTACTAGACTTACACCGTCGATAGGGGATACTTAGTGGTGTTTGGGGTAATAAGGATTTTATACCTGGTGGCCAACACAATAGAGAAGATATTAGAGTATGTAATTAGATATTTTTTTAAATTCAATATACAATGTTTATTACACGTATCTAAAAACAACAGAGGCACTATTTCAGTTGCATTAACGCCAATTACAAAGGGAATTTGCAAGAGGTTATTACGACCGTGCTGGTGGTACGAGTTAAGATATTTGACTTTAGTCACTTAAACGAGAAGGGAACCTACGAAAATCTTTCTTGTACAGCAACTCGGATTCAATTTCGAGATGCACAGGGTAATAAACTAATATACACTACAGGCCATAAGTGAGGGATCACTTAACATAAATAACAAAACACTTGTATTTTAGACACATCCCTTAGACTTTTACCTGTTTTGGTGAGAATAATTGAAATAACAGTTGTAAATGTAATTCTGAGAAGGATTATTCGGTTTATTATTATAAATTGGATAAATATATTTGTTTCTGAAAAATATTGTAAATCCTTTTATCAGTTTTATGGCGTCTATTTAATAGAAATATTTTATATACCCCAATAAATTTAATAGGGTTTACAACGCAATATTATTATAATGGTATTAGGAATTCATAGTAAACTATTTAGCAATTTAAAAATTAGTTTTCGTGCAGCATTTGTCCGAGTAAGTTGCAATGCGAGTATTTGAGAACAGACGTAAAAGTAACTTATAAAAATGCCGAAAAGAAAGGAATTTGGGGCAGAAACTCGTAGTTCTATAATAACGCTACATGGTGAAAAATTTTCACTGCGGCAAATAGCCCAAAAGTTAAATTTATCTTATCACGCGGTGCATGGAACAGTGAAACGATATTCACAAAGTGGATCATTCCAACCAATAAAACGTTGCGGAAGGCCAAGGGTAACTACCAGACAAGAGGATTTGCGCCTAAAAATACTATCAAAACGAAATAGGCGCCTCACAGCTCCTCAGCTTCGAGCAGAGCTGAATGAAAGCCGTCGAAAGCCGGTGTCACTGACTACTGTAAAACGACGTTTGACAAAGGCGGGACTATATGGGCGTATTGCAGCTCGAAAACCATTATTGAATCCACGAAATCGTAAAAAACGGTTACAATGGGCCCAGTACCATCAATACTGGGACATGGAAATATGGAAGCAGGTGTTATGGACAGATGAGTGAGTCAAAGTTCCAAGTGTTTGGTAGTAATCGACGAGTTTTCGTTCGAAGACAAGTGGGTGAAAGGATGTTACCCGAATGTGTAGTGCCAACTGTTAAACACGGGGTGCTTGGGTTCTGTTTTTTTTGGGGATCTTTTTCCTTTGATGGTGTCGGAGATTTGTACCGCATTGAAGGCATTTTATAAAAAGAGGGGTACCTGAAGATTTTGGATGAACATGCAATTCCGCCTGGATTAAGGTTAATTGGTGCAAGATAATGATCCCAAACACACTTCCCAACTTTGTAAAAACCATGTGAATCAAGAAGAGGAGGAAGGGGTGCTGATAAATATGATTTGGCCACCACAATCACCCGATCTCAACCCTATCGAATTACTGAAACGTGAGAGAAAGCTGTCCACAATCGCAGAAACAGCTTTGGGAGCAACTTACAAGGGTGTGGAATAATTTACCAAT
The DNA here is from genome assembly GCA_031893035.1 of Dermolepida albohirtum. Classification (NCBI taxonomy): domain Eukaryota; kingdom Metazoa; phylum Arthropoda; class Insecta; order Coleoptera; family Scarabaeidae; genus Dermolepida; species Dermolepida albohirtum. The sequence goes on along the minus strand of JAVIWB010000537.1, from coordinate 18,859 downwards.
GGATACGCTCCAGAAACTTGTATCGCGGTTGCCTAATATTTGTAAAGAAATCATTAAGCGCAGAGATGGATACTTCGACGAAAGTCGAATATGATAAGAAATTCTACAGAATATGTTGAAATTATTTTATTTTATAAGGAAAACTGTTCATTTGTCTCGTAGATATAGTTTTGTAGAAATATACGTTTTGTTTCACTAAGCCTGTATTTTTTTTTAAAATTTCATCTATTGATCCCTCACTTATGATCTGTAGTGTACGTCTCACCGTGCCCTTAAAATTGTGTAATATTGTACATATAAAATTATTAAATATTTAACAAATATTTGAAAGTGTTATCAAACATTCACTTAACACTTGCAACGATAGACACGAAATGATGAGAAGCGGCTAAAGGTACCTCTTCATATTGTTCGTAAACCTCCCTATTGTTAATAAAATATATCTGGAGGTGCTTAGGATAATAAGGATTTTATACCGGGTGGCCAACACAATAGAAAAGATATTGATTATATAATTAGATATTTTTTAAAATTTAGTATACAATTTTTATTAGATATATCTAAAAACAACTAAAGTTCTATTTCAGTTGCACTGACGCCAATTACAGAGGAAATTAGCAAGAGGTTATTATGTCCGCGCTCGTGGTGCGAGTTAAGATATTTGACTTGATTCACTTAAACGAGAAGTGAATCTACGAAACTCCTTCCTGGATAACAGACTATCGGATTTAATTTCAAGACACCCAGGGTAAAAAACTAATATACTTTTCACTCTGTTCTCGTATATTAAAAATATATTCGTCTTATATACAATTTTTATTACACGCATTTAAAAACAACGGAGACTCTAATTCAGTTGAACTAACGCCAATTACAAAGGGAATTGGGAGGAAGTTAATACGTCCGCGCTCGTGGTGCACCTCAAAATCTTGTGGATTCAATTTCGAAACTCCCAGAGTAAAAAACTAATATACTTTTCACTCTGCCCTCGTATATTAAAAATATATTCGTCTTATATTGCGAAACCCATGCACATTCGTAGTGATGCATTACAGCGACTGTATTTCATATTTCAGAACGCATTTAAATATAAAATTACGCGAAATAAAAGAAAGCTTTTGTAAAAATCCTTGTAAACTTTGGACGATATAACCGTTATCTACATTAATGTGCGGTTCTCCCACACTTACATATAGTCGCTTTGCTAGGCTCTTACGTGTGCCGCAACGAAGCAAAATATTTATTATCATTGCTTTTTAGAACGTGCCGTGTCGGTGTTGTGTATTTTTACTGACTTTTCCGCGGAAGTTTCTAAAGCGTGTGTGCGATGTCCAAGTTTAAGAGAACACCTATCATCCCTTACAGCGAACGTGGATTGTTTTCATCTTTCACTTCGAGAACCGCAATAGTAAGTTCGAAATGCTAGGTTTTAATTAATAATTATTTGTTCGAATATTCACGCTGTGTGATTTAACACAAGAACAACGCAGAAGATTTCTCTACATTTATATTATTCTTGTCTAATTGGGAATGCAGCAAAATATATTTCATTTGAAAATTTGAGTGTTATATTTGTAATTGGGAGACGGTTTCTCAACGAAGATATCAAAATTATAAAATATTATTTATTTTACCTCTAGAATATAAAAAAAAAGTATTATCAAAGTAAATAGATTACTATAAACCAGACTTAATCAACTTACGTTAAAATAATATTCAAATAATCTTGATAATTCTGCATCAGATTGTCTGAAGTTTGACAAACAACATAACAATTATTTGGCGATTAATTTGACAGAGATTTCGCTTTTGTTCCAATTTTATTTATAATCGCAGAACAATTTTAAATACACAGCTTAGCTTCGTATACTCTAGACGATATATCAGTAAACAAAAATGTGATTTGCAAATGATGTCAACAGTAAAAATTGATTAAGGCGGTACATTACATTATAGTAGATTTTTCGTTTTCTTAATGTTAGTACGATTTAGGTAATTTCTCTTGTAATTATTACCTGTATAAGTATACAGGTGGGAGTCTAATATTGCAACGTACTTATAGAAATGTAGGCGGGTAGGTAATAAAATATTAAGACGTGTTGTAACAATAGATAATGATTCTGTTTAAATGAATATCTCCTTTTATTTTCCGTTAACCTTCGCACATTCTTCATTTCGATGATTCTCTTGTAATATTTTATTCATTTGATTATGCATTTTCGAAATACAGCGTGTTTCAAAAAGAATATACGTATTACAAAGTATTATTTTGTCCAAACTATCGATCGCTGCGTCTCGGCTCGGCTATTGGAGAAACGAATACATAGTCTAGTTTATTTAATAGCCGCTAGATGTCAGTTGTCTTCTGTTTTTCTTGGTAACCGTCATATGTTTAAAATGGCTACTCCACAGCAGAAATTACTTTGTGTTCTCGAGTTTGCGAAGTGCAATTCCGTGATTACAGTGCAAAGACACTTCAGGTTGAACTACCAAATTGATCCTCCGAATGGGTGGAACATTCGCAGATGGTATCGACAGTTTGTAGATACAGGATGTGTATGTAAAGGAAAGAATCCTGGTCGCCCTCGTGTTTCTGAAGAAAATGTTGCACGAATTCAAACTGCTTTCCAACGTAATTCTTCAAAATCAACTCGTCGTGCCAGTCGGGAGTTACAACTGCCTACAACAATAATTTGGCGTGGTTTGAGACGTCGGTTGGTTATGAAGCCGTACAAGTTACAGTTGTTACAAGCTCTGCGTGCTGATGACAAAGGGAAACGTGTGGCATTTTGTAATGAGATTCATGATGCTATTGACAATGATAATACTTTCGCACAACGCATCGTGTTCAGTTATGAAGCGACTTTCCATGTTAGTAGTCTCGTAAACAAACACAATGTTCGAATTTGGGGTCTACAGAACCCACATGCAACAATTGAACATGTACGAGATTCGCCTAAAATCAATGTGTTTTGTGCGATATCCCGATCACCTGTATACGACCCATTCTTCTTTGATGGAAACACGGTTAACAGTCAGCAGTATCTCGTTATGTTACAAAACTGATTGTTTCATTGTCATTTTGCAATATGACGGGGCACTCCCTCACTGGAGTCGCCAAGTGCGTGAATATCTGAATGAAACTCTACCGAGCCGTTGGATTGGTCGTCAAGGGGCTGGCGACTTGGCATGTCTCAGCTGGACTCCACGGTCACCAGATTTGACACCCTGTGACTTCTTTCTGTGGGGTTTCGTTGAAGACAACGCTTATGTACCACCACTCCCACAGAACCTGGAAGAGTTGAAGAACCGGATCCGTACTGCCATAACATCAGTGACGAAGAACATGCTTGCCGGAGTATGGGAGGAATTTGAGTATCGATGTGATATTGTTCGTGTCGCTGATGGAGGACATATTGAACATCTGTAATCTGAACTTGAGAGGTTCGTAAGTAAGTGTGTCAAGTTTCATATTCGTATGTCTTAAAGTTTAATAAATATATGCATTCGTGTATATTCTTTTTGAAACACCCTGTACTTTGTTATACGTATATTCTTTTTGAAACACGCTGTATATTAATAATAGGTTATAAATAAGTGTTATTTATTTAAAGAGAGTATATTTATTAAGTTACTGTTGTGGTACCATCAGTCATTACATTATCATTTGGTCTGTTGAGAACTGAAAGTAATTTTTTTGAAATAAAGAAAACGGTAAATTACAAGCAGCAAACATTAAAATTCAATCAAAAAAGTCAATCGTTTTTGCATATTTATATGCAGTTTTAATACGTTTTTTACACGCAAATTGGTCCCGGGAGAACAAAGATTTATCGCAGACACCACAATATTATTTTTGCGTCATTGTGCTTTAAGTCCGGCAACTTTTTTACATTCTTTACATTCCATTTTCCATAGCGCGATGTACTAATTTCACTGTGAATTAACTAGACACACACAAATTACAAGCAGCAAACATTAAAATTCAATCAAAAAATTCACTCGTTTTTGCATATTTATATGCAGTTTGAATACGTCTTTTACACGCAAATTGGTCCCGGGAGAACAAAGATTTATCGCAGACACCACAATATTATTTTTGCGTCATTGTGCTTCAAGTCCGGCAACTTCTTTACATTCTTTACATTCCATTTTCCATAGCGCGATGTACTAATTTCACTGTGAATTAACTAGACACACACGTTCCGACTCTTGGCGATTTTGGTACGCCGCCAAAAATTGGCAACTCTATTAATTAGCAAGTGAAATGATTTGAAAAGTGTACAATATTCGTTTGCCAGCAATTGGTTAGTGTAAATAATAAGTGTAAAATAGAAAACATAGTAGAAATGCTATTGCAATTGCAATACAATCGACATTAAATGCATTTCTTTTAGATCGTTTACGATTAGAAGTACGCCAATATATCGCGATACGGTGTTATAAAATGAGAGTGCACCAGCTGTTTGTTAAGCGTGAAGGACGAATCGACATTAATCAGTTAATAACCGATACAGACGTGAAAAGAAATTTTCATTCGAATTTTGCAGATTCTATTGCTTCGAGAGTTAATTAAACGTAGAAATATGCAAGTATGAACATCGGGTTCGACGAAGTCTTCGTGTTTTTGCTTTGCGGTTTCAATAGTGGAGATGAAGCGTAGTAACAAAAATTACTTTCAAATTTCCCTTTGTTTCCAATTATAAAGTTTGGTGGTATGAACAACTTTAACGACGTCAATTTTAATTAGAAAGTGAAGTGCTTTACGTAACGCTTTAATTTGATTTTAAGAAATTGTTTGTTAATCAAATTTAATTATTGGCAAATTTAAAAAGGATGTTATTAACAATCACTTATTTCACCAAAATTTTACTAAATTACATGACTTGAAACAATAATAATAAACCAGTTTGTTTGAAATGCCTCGTCGTATTTTTTTCAGTTTTCTATAAATAATTGTTGTGGTGTGCAACTCAATTCGGTTACTTTTTTTTGTAAAAAAATGCCTTTATTTTGTAATCAAAATGATTAAACATATTATTCAAAGTATTGTCAATCGGAAGCTACAACTTTTCCACATCTTTCGGGCAATTCCTTCCCAAAGGAACCGTTCATCCTTTGAGGCTAAGAACGAACTAAGTCAATTTTTGATTCCTTCAACTGAAGTGAAGCGTATTCCAATATGGGCATTCTGCATCGATCCAAATAAATAGTAGTGAGAAGGGGCAATGTCTGGGCTATAAGGCGGGTCTTGCAACATGAGGCCGAGCGTTGTCATGATGGAATATTATAGACTCATGCCTGGTCGCATATTCTGGTCGTTTTTCGGCGGTTGCTCTCTTCAAACGAATTAATTGTTGTCTGTACAGCTCGCCCGAAATAGAATCACCAGGTTTTAACAGCTCATAATGGATAACACCCGTCGAATCCCAACAAATAGACAGCATTACCTTGGCTTCATGAATATCTGGCTTCGCCGTTGATGTTGATGGCTGGCCAGGCTTTACATAAGATCTTTTTCGTTTTGGATTATTGTAATGAATCCACTTTTCATCACCAGTAATGATTCGATGCAAAAACGACTTCTTTTTATGGCGTTCAAGCAGCATTTGCGACATGCAAAATCGTTTTTCAACATCTCTTGGCTTCAATTCGTGTGGTAGCCAATTTTCTTGCTTTTGGATGAATCCCAATGCTTTTAAACGTTTTAAAATGGCTTGGTGAGTTACTCCCAACGTTTTTGCAAGTTCTTTTTGCGTTCGACATGAATCATCCAGTAATGTCTCCAGTTCCACGTCTTCAAACTTTTTTGGTTGACCTGGACGCAGTCTGTCTACAACGCTGAAATCACCGCTTTTAAAGCGTCGATACCATTTACAACATGATTTTATTGTTGGCGCAGATTCACCATACACTTCTGCAAGCAATCGTTGGGCTTCAGCTGCACTTTTCTTCCAATTAAAGCAGAAAATTAAAACTTCCCGCTGTTGTTTATTTAACACAAATTCAGACATTTTCAATGAGCTCAAAAATAATGTTGTTGTACAAAATTCAAAACAATGTAACTAAATATGGTTGACAGATGTCAAACCTTTCCAACAAAAAAAAAACAGCTGTCTTACTCAACTATATATAACAACTAACGACCTCCATTGAAAAGTAACCGAATTAAGTTGCACACCAGTATAATAACAAGAGATTAATCTACTATATTTTTCCCGTTTTTTGAATAATCTCTTGCCAACATAGAACGACCTAATCTTTATCTCCGAGAAACTTTACAAAATGCTGATTCACAACTGCATTTGACTCGAATGTTACACTACGCAAGGAGCTTTGAAGAGAATGAAACAAGTGGAACAGCATGCTCCAATATATATGGTAGGTGTGGTAACTACCATATGCATTTTATTCTCCTCAAACGCGAAACCACACACAAGTTTGGTCACTCGTCAAAAATTACTGGATCTTGGATGGGATGTGTTACCACACCTACCATATGTATTGGATCATGTATTTCCACTTGTTTCATTCTCTTCCAACGCGAAACCGCACACAAGTTTGGTCACTCGTCAAAAATTAGTGGATCTTGGATGGGATCCATTTACACAATAGTAACTTAGTTATCACCCAAAACGTGGGGCAATATTCTTTATTCTGCACTCCGACGCTCAGATGAATCGGCGTCTCGACGTTTTGATGACATCTCAATCATCGTCTTCACTACGAAACAATACCTGAAGAAGATGAATAAGACGTCATCGAAACGTCGAGACGCCGATTCTTTCCAGAACTTCTGTCCAACATCGCGGAGAGCTCGAGAATCTAAGATTTCTCATACATATATGGTATATATATAATATACGAGGATAGTTTGACAAGTAGTGAGAATGGAAAAGAAAAACGAATTTTTTAAATACAAAATAATTTTTATTTTTCAATATATTCTCCTAAAAGAGCAATACATTTATTCCAACGATGCTCCAATGCATTTATGCCATCTCTAAAATGCGATTCCGCAAGGCTTGCAAAATACTCATTTACGAAGATGATTAGCTCGTCGTTAGACGAAAATTTCTTTCCACCTAGTACCGTTTTCAACTTTGAAAAAAGATGGAAGTCGGAAGAGGCTAGATCCGGCGAATAAGGCGCATGCGGTACTAATTGGAAATGCAACTCGTGGATTTTGGACGTCGCAACTGTGCTGGTATGCGAGGGAGCGTTGTCTTGGTGAAACAGAATATTTTACTCTGCCATTCCTGGCCGTTTAGCACGAATCTCAACATTTAATTTTTGTAGAAGTTCTGCATAATATTGTCCGTTTATTGTGGCACCTTTCTGAAGGTAATCAATGTGCAAAATGCCCTTTGAATACCAAAAAAATTGATGCCATCACCTTGTTTGCCGATAAAGTGGTTTTCGCTTTCTTTGGAGGTGCAGAACCACGTTCTAACCATTGTTTCGACTGTTGTTTAGTTTCGGGTGTACTGTAGTGTATCCAAGTTTCATCGCAAGTAACAAATCGCCTGCAAAAATCAACGGGATTCCTCTCATAAAGCTCCAAACACTCATTGGAAATGCGCAAACGAGTGAACTTTTGATCAGTCGTAAGCAATCGCGGCACCCATCTTGCCAAAAGCTTGGAAAGACCCAATTCTTTCGTTAAAATGTGGTGTAAGCATTCTGTTGAAATGTTTACCATGTCTGCTATCTCTCTCACTGTGAGTCGTCGATCTTGCATAATAATATTATGGATTTTGATAATCATTTCCTTAGTAGTCACGATTTTGGGTGCTCCAGAGCGCGCTTAATCAACACAGCTTGTTTTACCACGTTTAAATTCATTTACCCATCTACTTATTGTGGCGGATGATGGAGTAAATTCACCTAATGTTTCCCGTAACTCATCTTTTATTTCGGTAGCTTTCATACCCTTAATTACGAAGTATTTAATCACCGCACGATACTCTGCTTTTCCCATTTTAACAAAACGACGTATTTCTTCTTTTTCAATCAGCTGTCAAAAATAAACTAATCAACCGATTTATCTAAACATCGGAATGTAAACATATAAATAGGCAACCTAAATTACAGTGCATTTGTTTTACCAATTAGAGCGCCATCTATGTGTCATTCTCACTACTTGTCAAACTATTCTCTTATATAGGTATATATGTATGTATATATATAATTATAGTATATCTTGTGAGTAATGTATCTGTTGGACAAGTAGAAAATTATATTAATATTATTATTATTATTATTAGTATTCCGGTTTTAAAAAGCATGTTACCTTTATAACTATTTTCTGTGATTTATTTGAATATGTGTGGGTATATATTTACTGTCGATTATCCTTTCCTGATGTCACATTATTAATTTCCTATTCTTTTCTTTTTTCTGAAAAAACGAAAATTTCTCAGTCGCCTCAGAAAACAATATACCGATTTTATCCGCGTTGAACTTGTTTTACCGTAATGTGTGCGAAACAATCCTTCCACATTTCGAAACATAATCACCTGTACACAATAAACATATTGTTGTGATTGACCGCCCAAAATAGCGGGAAAAAATAAATATATTCACACACGAGCGTCGTTAACGACATGAAAATAGAAGAACACGCGACCTAAACACGCACATTTAAATAAGTGCAATGAAAAAAGTGAAACTGAGTTTCCCAACGATGTGAAATATTCAATTACTACTAACGAACGGTACGGTACGGTCACAACTCTGACAATTATTAAGGAGGTCGTTTGTAACATAACGTTTGTTGAATATGAGAATTGTCTAGTCACGTAATACATAGGTGGCAGGTAAAATCTCAGTTACTTAATTTTTGTGACAAATAACGTATAAGGACGTCATTTAACGGGTATAGTGTGTCACGCATTAGGTAATTACGGAATTTCCTTTCCTTCAACTGCCTAGATTGTTTTCGTCCTGTGTTGATGTATATAATGGTTAACTTCTAAGATTTCACGACGATATACACAGGCTGCTCAAAAAGAAACCGGATCAATAAATTAAAGTACCGTTTTGATATATGTAAAAAGAACACAAGTGCAATTGTTTCAACAACTTTATTAGAAAGCCTGTACCTTAATCTACTTTTCAACATAATTACTACTAAAATTAAGGCACTTATCATTAATCGGTAGTTAGGGTTACATTCCAGGACCAGTAATAACAACAACACAATAACACGTAACAAGCTGTACATTATTATACAAATTTGTCCAACTCGGGTTCGTCAACGCGACGCATCTGGCTTCCCTCTGCTTGCCTTCAATAACGATATTTACACGATATGCACGTATAAAAGTAGTTGTATCTATCGCGGCGAATGTAGGCGACATTGATGAACGGGCTTTTGCGCCGAAAATATTTTAGTTAAATCGTAAGCACTGTTTGTAGTGGGCCGATCTATGGTTTAGTTTTATTAGTTACTTGCGTTCCATTCCGTAAGTTTGTCACACTCACGTGAGAATCTATTGACAGATGGATAAGAGATTCACCTGTGCTAGAATTCAACGGTGTTCAACTCCGATGCAAAATTTGCAATGTAATATTGTCATGGCGAGTGAAACCCGGGTAGTAAACACATAAAGCACGTATGGCTGGTATTGCAACTGCTTATAAACGACAGAAAACATTTAATTCGGATGTAATTAAAATGCTAGTAATGTGTAACATTTTATGGAGCGAAGGTGAATAATTTTGAGCTTACCCATTTTTTACAAAATTGTAGTAACGGGAAATATAGCATGTGCCTGAGGATTACACCTGGAAAATATTATAAATGTCCTATATACGATGAAACTATGACTTCAATTGTGAATGACATGAACGATAAACATGTTTGGGCGTCAGTACACGTAATTACTGATGTAAAAGGACGCAATATTGCAAATGTTTTGGTTGGGGACACGGTAATGCCCACACATCTAATTGCAACTAAGAAAGTCAAAAAAGTTAATGCAAAAACTATATCACATTACGTAACTTCGTGTTTGAAATCGCTATAGTGTTAAAAACACAATAAAAATAAAGAAACAGTCTTATTGTTTGTAACAGGTGCAGTTGCATATATGAAAGCGGCTGTTTTTGTCACTCCGGAAATGTTAGTAAATATCCAACGTAATCTTTATGACTGATTGGGTTACTGCTCGTCTCAAGAGGGTGGCTTCTCCTAAGACGAGCAGTAACTCAACCCACTGTTCACGCGTAAGAATTATCGAAGTTAGTCATGATGTCACTCCGGAAATATTAGTAAATGTTTGACGTAGTTTTTATGACCGATTGGATTACGTATTTTTTATAACTACAGATATGCGATGTCTATGGTTTCGCGATTAAATTAAAATCATTTATAATACGGTCAATTCTAATACAGGGCGAGTCAAAAGTTCTTTTTACTGTCGAACACCAAAATCTAATCATTTGAGATTAGAAGGGCACTCTCGCTAGCGCCGCACACTACCCTGACAAGCACCCACCGAATTGGACCCTTCTGGCCTCAAATTTGCTAGTTTTAAAAGGGTGGCTTCTGTTGAGACGAGCAGTAACCCAATTCACTGTTCACGCGCAAGAATTATTGAAGTTAGTCATGATGTCATTGTAATATATCTGGAAACGTTAGTAAGTATCTGACGTAGTTTTTATGACCGATTGAGTTACGTATTTTTTTATAACTAAAGTATGCGACATCTGTGGTTTCGCGATTAAATTAAAAACACTTATAATACGGTCAGTTCTAATACAGGGCAAGTCAAAAGTTCTTTTTATTGTTGGTAACCAATATCCAATTGTCTGAGATTAGAAAGGCACTCTCATCGGCCCACACACTGCCCCGACGAGCACCCCTTCTGGCCTCAAAGCAAGTTCGCAAAAAAATTAACAGGTAATTATGTAATAATATTATTTATTGGAACTGAAGAATAATAGGGACGTAAGCGGTAGCCGATTATTTTAGAATAATCAACAAATTCATAAATTGAAAAATACAAAAATTCACATTCTGTCTTATCCTGTGACACAATATTAAAACAATTCAACATATTTACGAGTAGTACCGCGTTTAAAGCAATTTAATATTAACTGTTATTGTTTAATGATTAAGTAAATTGTAAACTGACTCGCATAATTCTTCCACAATATAAATACAAATTGTTGTCCTTAAACAAACATACACTCCGCGCAGTAAACTTGGCTTGAAGAACATTCTTTTATTTGTTGTTTCCTTTTCTTTGTCATAATAAAGAATCTAACTAATTTTGATCGCCAAATTGGCAAGGCTAGATTACCGTTCCGTAACCGCTATTTGTTTTGGACTGATAGTTTCTCCAGTTTTTAAATTTCACGCTGGTCAGTACTTGCAGTTCACTTCCGTGAAAATGGTGAACGCATTTTTTCTGTTGTTTCATTTTGTTATGCATCGGCGATTGGACACCCACTATGAATGTACATTGTGTACCGAAACAGGTGAAAGACAAATTTTCCAACGTTATGGCAAATTTTCCAACAGATAATGCCAGTATTCACAATTCGGCGTAACTGGAGGTTCTAATATTCCCCCGAAACATCATAGAAAATGTATTGTTTAATGATTAAGTAAATTGTTGCGCTGAAACTAGAGCTCGCTGAAAATTCTTCCTACAAACCCTATAATTCCATACAATTTGATTATAAGAAATAATGGCAAAAGTACTCATTATTGAACAATAAAGTATTTTGTTATTGCAAACGAATCTTTTATTTTGTAGATTGGTCATTCAAGTGGCGTTTAATTACTCTACTTATTGTCATTAGTAACGTACATTTGCACTGACTTTTACAAAAATTATATACCTAAATTTTTTAATAAAATAAAATTTACCATGTTTCTTGTCATAATGCAAACATATAAGTAAACCTTGGCATTACTAAAATTCTTTTTTCATTCACCCCGCCAAATAACACTTCTTAAAACGTAATGGTTAATCAACGAATCTATATCCTTAGGAAATAAATTTATCTGAATGTATATATACACACTGTCGCAGAGAAAACGGAACATTTTTCAAATAGTAATGCTTAGTGCTGTATTAAAAAAATATGCGTCGGTAAGGAAGATCTTTCACCAATGTTATGTCAAAATATCATGCATTTGCATTATTAGAAGCAGAGAAATTGCGTATAAACGAAGTTTGTATTTTGCATTGGTCGAAAAATGAATTTTGAACAAAGGGCAAATATCAAGTTCTGTTTTAAACTCGGTAAATCGTTTACTGGAACGTTTAATTTGATGAAACAAATGTATGTTGATGAGTGTTTATCACGTACGAATGTGTATGAATGGTATAAATGATTTATCGGTCGTACGGATATAAATTACGACGAACATTCTGGTGCAAAACGATTTGTGGTTGCGGAAGGTAATATCAAATTTGTGCGTGAATTTATCGGAAATGGGCAGAAATCCTCATTGCGATACTTGAAAATGGAATTAAATATTTCCGAAGATTCAATTCATCGCATTTTGACACAGCATTTTGGACTGAGAAAGATTTGTGCAAGGTTTAGACCACACAAGCTAATTGAATTCAACATTGTACAGACTTGATTAAAGATTCAAAAAAGGATGAAAACTTCAGGTATTCTATGGTCACTGACGATGAGATGTGGTGTTTTCAATATGATCCAAAGGCCAAGCGTTAAAGCTCTCAGTGGAAGCATCCAAGCGCAGAAAGACAAAAAAACTGTTTGGAGAAGTCAAACGTGAAGACGATGTTGACTTGTTTTTATGATTCGAAAGCCATAGTGCACAAAGAGTTTGTATCAACTTGTCAAACAGTCAATGCTGTATATTATCTTGGTGTTATGAAGCGTCTTTCGACGCGTATTCGTCGTGTGCTCCCTTAATATCGTGAAAATGGTAGTTGGCGTTTGTTGCATGATAATGCACCATCTCATCGCTCGATGCTTCTCACTGATTTTTTAACTACAAATGGCATTTTAACCATCAACCATTCACCGTATTTACCGGATTTGGCGTCCTGTGATTTCTTTCTATTCTCCAATCTACATTTGCCGGTGAAAGAACAGCGTTATGCCGACGTCGAAGCCATTAAAAAGGCGTCGATCTTGAAGGACACCTCTAAAGATGAACTTAAAAATTCATTCGACATGTTAACTGACGGTGGAAAACGTTGTATTGAAGCTGAAAGCGACTACTTTGAATAAAATAAATGAATTTCATGAAAAAGTCTACTAATCTAGATTCATACGAAAAGGGATCATGAACTTAAGATGGAAAGAGGTCATTGATCGAATAGCCAATGTATAACAGATTGAACTAATGATTAATAAAAAGTATTAATTTTCAATTTTGCTTTAAAATTTACATAATTAAGATAGGTCCAATAAAATATTTCGAATTTTAAATTTTGCTCATTTTTATAGTAGGCTAAGAATTTATTAATGCGTCTTGTATAAGCCTTTTGAATATCAGCCTTATTATTTAGTATAAAAACAGTAAGAAAAACGTAAAATTTATGAAATTAACATATTAAGGAGAATAATACTTATAACACAACTTCTTGAATTAAAAAAAGTAATTTCTAAACTTTCGTCTGTCTTGTTATTCAATTTTAAATATTTGAAGTACAAAACTAGTTATATCACATCCATCATATTCTTACCGCGGATACAGTCTTATTCATTCTTAAAATAGAAAGTGAAATTTTTATGGCAAAACATCCAATTATTTGGTAAAACTCGTACATACATACTATATGTTAAGGTTGCTACAATAAGTTACACAAGCTCTACTGTACCCATTTGTTTATTGTAGAAGATACGAGGGCAGATCAATAATTAATGAACCTTGAGAAATAGGGCGGTAATTTGTTTTTTCAACTTGGTAATCTTTCAAATGTAACTGTCAAAATATTGTTCCTTCCAAGTATAAAAACACTTGTTATATGAATAGAAAATGGACACTGGTTTCGATATTGCATAATGAATTGATTATGAAAAAAATTATGTGCAAGGTGTCGCATTTGTCGTCTGGACTAAGAACGTTTCCCCTCCGCTCTCAATTTAACGAAGTTAAAGACATGATTCGAAAAACTTTTAACGTTGAATGACAATAATATTAACAATAATAATGATAATATTAGTAAACTTTGTTGCAAAATGTACTTATTCAATGCATGAGCAAATATTACAAAAAGAAAGTACGTAACCGACATAATAAAGATTAATTCTTTATCCAAAAAAGCAATAGATTCAGATTGAGAAAGAAAAAATAAAACTAATCATTTCAAAAATCATACATGTTATAGGGTACGCAATTTTTCACTAAATTAAACACTGCACTCTTAAAACGTACCAGATTAGAGATTTCTTTTACATTAGTAGATAATCTAGATAGACCTTTATTGTCATATTGGAGAATACAAAAAATTGGAAAGACGATAAATTATAAATAGAAATATAATATTTCTTTGTCAATATACTATACATACGAGGCGTGGCAATTAAATAACGAGACTGACGTGAGAAATGTTATTTATTGTAAATAATTATATTTAACTTTTATCTCCTTCAAAATACTCTCCTCCTCTATCTATACACCGCTGTATACGTGTCTTTCATTGTTCAAAACAATGCTGTAGTTCATCAGTTGTCAGCCTCTTCAACAGCTCCGCTGTTTTTGCTTCTGCATGTTCAACAGACTGAAAATGTGTTCCCTTTAATGCACTTTTAACTTTTAGGAACAGGTAAAAGTCACATGGTGCGAGATCTGGCGAATACGGAGGATGGTCAAGCACAGCAATGTGCTTGATTATCATTGTGAGCATTGTCCTGGTGCAGAATCCAAGAGTCGTTCTGTCACAAATCCGGTCTATTCTCCCTTACTCTTTCCCTCAGCTTGGTTAGGGCTTCTTTGTAGTATTTCTGATTAACGTTTTGACCCTCAAGCACCCAGTCAGTAATAATAACGCCCTTAATATCGAAAAACGATCAGCATTGCCTTCAGTTTCTATTTGCTCGTTCGTGCTTATTTCTGTCTTGGTGATCTGGCGGCTTTGCAGTGCATCGATTGATGCTTTGTTTCCAGTTCATACTGGAAATTCCAAGTTTCATCGCATGTAATAATTTTTGTGAGCCAACCTGGTTCTTCTGTGAGTCGTTCCATGATATCAGATCAAATGTTCATCCGATTGTCTTTTTGCTCCTGTATGAAGTGTTTCGGCACTATTTTTGCAAAAACTTTCGTCATGTTTAATTCATCATGCAAAATCTGTCTTACTGTTTCTTTGTTAATGTTTATCAAATCGGCAATCATCCAAATACTCAAACGTCGGTCTTTCCGCAGAATTTCATTAATTTTCTAAACGTTCCCTTCAGTCCTTGCAGTCACAGGTCGACCAGGGCGTTCATTATCTTCGACTCCTTCCTGGTCTTCAGAAAACTGTGTGTGCTATTAAAAAATTCACGCACGTGACATAACATTATCACCAAACACTTCTTTTAACATTCGTAAACATTCTCTTGGCAATTTTCTTAATTTGACAAGGAATTTCAGGTGAATTTGCTGCTCGATTTTGATATCAACCATTATCACGGCACTACTAAGTAACAGTGTCCTCTATAATTAAATCTCGAAAGTAAAAAGCAGACACAGAGACGAAACTACGAGTGAAGTATCAAAGTCAAAGACGGTCAAAATACAGACTCGCCCGATGCGGCTGCGCCGTGGAAGGAGCGCAGTCTCGTTATTTAATTGCCATACCTCGTATATCTAGTAGCAAATGTAATGAATTATGTAAAGAATATACTGAAAAATAAAATAATTTTTGCTAAAATTTTTTTATTAATTATTGATCCACCCTCATATATAATAATTCTCTTTTAATGTTCCGTCATTTCGTCATCTTAAAGTATATACATCGTCTTATATACAGCACGTATAATACATGAAATTCAATTTTTACTGCTAAAAAACTTACTTTCTGGAGTGGCTTTTGTGTTAGGTACAGGGGCCAGGATTTCTTTTCTTTTCGTTGTGGTCGTTGTAGTCAAAGGAGTAGTTTTCGGTACTGAAGCAACTTGAGCGACTGCAACGACATCAGTTTCGGGTTTTCTGAAAATCCACCGGAATTTATATTAGATAACGCCCCTGGCATTTACAAGGAGGCGATCTTTTTTTTTTGTGGAGCGTAAAGTGTAATTTTATTGTGAGTAAATTTAATAATGGCTAGAGAAAGCATCTAGAAACGGAGTTACCAAAGCATCATTTACAGAAAGAGTTTTAAAAATGTACATACATTTATCAATTAATAAAATAACATTTACTACATTTTTTAACGTAAATTGATGATTCTAATTAACAACCTATATTAAACTTTATTGCCTTCAATTAACGTTTTGTTAGTGTAAATTAGGTTATAGTTAATTAATAGAAAATAATCAGAGTAGGATATTAAATGCACATGTACAGTAACTGTCAAAATGAATGTCTCGCCCAAATAGTAAAATTAATTTCTGCTCGGTAATACTTACATCTAGAGCTCGCGGAGACTAAACATAATCTCTTGTTTCTATGGGACAAGTCAAAACAAATTTAAATATATTAAATATATGGTCTTGCCATAAGTTCTATTACATATATCAAACTAGTTTTAGAAATACGTAAAATATAAACGACGTTGAATTATAAACATTTATTTAAACTTAACACAATTACAATAAAAAATCAATTACTCTAAATAATCGCTTTATATTGCCACGTTTTAGATGAAACAGCCAATCATCTCAAACGATACGCACTGTATTCATTAGTATCTTAATAACTGCTGCTCTCCATGCTTTCTTGAAACTCTAAATTTACGATAATGGTATAGGAAGTACCCGTGTTTGAAGACAGATAGATAGCACTTTATGTCAAAGTCTGCATTACCGATTGCGAGTATTATTTTTTAGTTCACGATTGTGAAAATTTCGGGGATTCATCGAGTAAAGTTGTTTTGAGAGCTGTTGAAAATAAGTTTATTCAACTCCTTTTTTGGATGAGAAAATGTGTGAAATCAAAGAGAAGTTAGACGCAGTTAATAAGGACCATGCACTTTCAATAAGTACCATCTGATACCGGTTTAATGAATTTAAGCGTGGCCGAGCGTCCGTCTTTGATGAGGAGCGACCAGGTCGTCCGTCTTCATATTATGGTGGTAGCAGACCGCCGAGTGAAGCTTATAGAGGTTGCAAGCATCTCAACCCAACGTGTACAAAGGATTCTTTAGGAAAAATTGAGTTTCCGAAAGTTATCTGCGATGCGGTTGCCACGTCTGTTGATGATTAATCGCGCTATGACTTAAAAGCAATGTTTGGACATGTTTAAGGGCAATACGAGTGAGTTTCTGCACCGTTATGTGACTGTAGACAAGACATGGATATTTCACTACACGCTAGATACCAAAGGTCAGCCGGCACAATGGATTGTTCCCGACGAACGTGTACCAAAGAAGGCCATACGATTCCATCATCCGGAAAAATTGTGACGACAATTGTTACGGATTTATTTAAGCTTCGTTCATATTCTATGACCGTAGCTGTATATTGTGCAAATATTTTGTGTGAATATTAAAATTAAATAATTTCAAATTCTTACTAGCTTTGACTACCTTGCGTGATTTATGAATGTGCATTTCATTGAATTTAGTTTTTATTTGGCCCTGGATCGTTATTCTATTGAGTCTACTATTAATAAAAATCCCTACTTAAATTGCGGTTTTATTGGTGTTAGGGGCAATATTTATTCTTCCAAAAAGACATGGTACTCCCTCTGTATTATTCAATCCGGACCAGCTACTTACATAGATGCTTTAAGTGTCTTCTCGTCGTTCTATTTTCAATTATCTAGGGTTATTTTACGTATTTCGGATGATCAATAAAGTCATGTGAAGTATTTTAAGCCTTTTGTATCTAATGGCTGTAATAATGAATTTTTGAATAATTTTGACCGTTTTTGTCGTTTCGTCGAGCGTTTAAAAGCGCGCGAACAACATGATCTTCCATTTTTGTAAACCTAAATTCAGATCGTAAGTATTCTGTAAAAACGAGAACGGAGATTGAACGTTTAATTGAGTATTGTTTTAATAAGAAAAGGAATTTTCTTACGACTGCATGTCGGATCAAATTTACGCCAATCGATTATATCTATTTCTGAGATGCGTGGTATAAATAGTCGATAAATGAGATTGGTGATGTTGACGGACGTCTATCTTGGTTTATGGTTTTTTTTTATTTCCAAGAAAGGGAACTAATTTTGATTAAGCGACCCTCCATCTGTTTGAGGTATGAATAATGAGTCTTTGTATTACTTGTGTCCAAATGGGGTTTCTTCTTTTACGTTACGTGTAGGATGGTTAGAAGCAGCGTGAGTTGTTTCTTTCTGGTGTTGCCTGGAATGAGTACATGTTTCTAAACCAGAGGAAGCTAGGATAAATCAATCTGGATAGCAATTAATCCAGAGAAACCCAAATTACGGCATGATACTTCAATGTTTGTTAAGGTAGACGCGGAGCATTCTCTTTGTGAGATCATCAGGAATTAAGGATCGAATCAGGCTTGTGAACAGGTTGAAAGATTTAGAAACAATTTGCTTCAGCCAATGGGTGGTCAGATTAATATGAGCTGTAGAGAAAGAACTTGACGTGATAAAAGAAAACTAACTACAGTTTTAAAATCAGCATGTTTATTTAACTTTAAAACAGCTGAAAAATCAACCTCAACAGAAATTGTGTTAAAAATTGCTTCTGAGTGAAATTTGCTGTTTTTCGATGAGGCTACACTTTGTTTGAATGATACT